>OY731404.1:45265903-45282009 GCA_963425845.1 Sphenostylis stenocarpa | reverse complement strand
GCAGCTGTGCAGGACACCGGCCATTACCGCATGAGTTCGGAGGAGATAATGCATGTATTTGGTTCAAGTATAGCATCCATGGGTGTCACACAACCTACCCACCCACCTATGGATGTTCCTCCTCCATCTGTCGCACGGGTTAGCACTAAGGGTAGTTGTGCTGACCCAAATGCTACTGATGAAGAGCTTCCTACTACTAATGAAGAGGTTTTTGTTGATGCTACTGCAGCTGAAGTTGTTGTTGCAGACAACACTGAATAGTCAGGTATGTGTGGATTATATCTTGATGACAAAAATTAATGTGCATATTAAATAATTAATGTCTTATTTTTGTGTAATCAGGTCAGTGTGAATTTTATGTTGATGAGGATGGATCTGAACCACGATTGGTGGCGGTTGGTTCAATTGAAGAGGGGGCCTCTACAATTCATAGTGTGCCTTTAGCACCTAACTTGGCCAAAATGGTCATTGAAGAGGTTCGAGATGTTTCTGCTCTTGTACCTGTGCCCACAGATGAGGTGATGACAGTGGGACAGGCCCTCCAGACCTTCATTGCATGGCCTAGACATCTAATAAGGCCTATTTTGAAAAAGGTTTGCATATATTTTTTGTTAATTATCATATGTAGTCTCGTGCTGTTTTTTATTTTTTCTGTTTCAATGTTATTTTATGTAGGATGTTCAGAAGCCACCCCAATTGCCTAAACTGGTACCTACTTCCCAACCTAGTAAAGGTAAGGAAGTAGATGTCCTAGAAAATCCAATTTTTCAACTACTATCTGTTGTCCCACATTTGTATATTCAATCTTTTCAAGTGAAGTGGGATGCAGATAAGTTAGGGGTAGACAATAAGAACTTTCCCCTTTACATTGCCCACACCGATGCTGTGGAGATAGCAGTTGGAATTCAGTGTCTAAACATAACAGTGTTAGAATTTTGGACAATGTAAGTATATATTTTTATTTACTAATTATGTTATTTGAAGTTATCGGCATATTTAATGTACTTTGAACTACCTACTTTAGGATCATGAATGAATTGTCGGAGCAACAACGCACCCAAGATGTGTATGGATGTTTTGAGCCCCAATCCATACAAAAATCAGGAAACAAGAGAGAAGAAGTTCAAATATACATCCAGAATTAGATGATGAAGTCAAGGAAGAAAGTTTACTTGGGTGCTTACTTATATCAGTAAGTATTTAAGCGTATGAAATTATTCACATTAACTTTTATAGTGTATTCTATGTATCTTAACTTTTTGTAATGTAAGCAGACATCATTGGCAGTTGTTGGTTGTTTGCCCAAAGGAGAATGTTGTGGCGTGGTTCTGCTCATTGGGCAAGAGACCTGATGCAGATATTAAATACATTGTAAACAGGTACACATTCTTATAATAATTTACACAATTATTAGCTGTTTTTTTACTTAATTGTTTCATTATTTTTGTATTGCACAGTGCATTTAAGGTTTGCAATACAATTGATGGAGTACACACAAGCAAAAGCACGAATCCAAATTGGATTTTTGTTAATGTAAGTCATTCTATATTTATGTATTATATGATTCATTTTATATCTGAAATTAATATATTATTTTTTGTAGTGTAATAGGCAACCAGGATCTTATGAGTGCGGATATTATGTTATGCACTGGATGTGGCTGATTGTTGTTAGTAAGACTGAGGATACATGGAATTAGGTTTGCTTCAATTTAGTATTCAATTAAATTAAAAATTGTGTCATTGGATACTCTGTTAAATTATTTTTTTATCTTGTAACAGGTATTTTCAGACAGAGAAGTGTTGCCCATAGAGACCATTGAAGATATTAGAAACACCTGGGCCGATAAGTTTATTGAAGTTAGAAGTAGACAAGTTTAGTTATTAATTTACTAGTTAGTTTAGTAGTTAGTTTAGTAGTTAGATTAGTAGTTAGTTTAGTAGTTAGAGTAGTAGTTAGTTTACTAGTTAGATTAGTAGTTAGTGTATTTGTTAGATAAGTGTAGTTGGATACATATTCACGTATTATACTGTGTAATTTTGGATACAATTATTATTTTTGGATGCACATTAAATTAGTTTGTATCTTGTATATTAACTGTCTGGATTGTATTTAAATTTGCAGGTACATTGTATACAACATTGGGATGCCCTGTATAAACAAAACGAGCATTTAAAAAAAGATAGACTTTATACGTCGGTTGTGTCAATAACCAACGTAGACAGTTACACAATCAACGTCGGTTTGTACCATAACTGACGTAGTTAATACCCAAAAGCATTTTTCCTTATATTCAGTGTTTCTACATCGGTTATGGAGAACCAATGTTGAAAGTCTATATTTTTAACGTCGGTTAGGCATACCCGACGTGGAAAGTCTACACTTTCAACGTCGATTAGGTAGAACCGACGTTGAAAGTGTAGACTTTCAACGTCGCCTGATACAACGTCGGTTATAGAACCGCCGTTGAAGGTCTTTCATAACTGATGTTGAAAGCCTTATCTGTAGTAGTGAATTCATTCCATAATAATAAATATCACTATGATCATTTCAAAAAATTATTATAAAATAGAGTAGAATTAATATTAAAATGATTATTTTGAAAGAGAAAATTTAGTATAATTTAAAAAAAAAAAATTTAAAGAGCACTTAATACAACGTGGTCATTCCACACTTTTTAAGAATGATGAGATATTCAAAATGAAAAACTAAAAGACCTAGTAGAATTTTTATTTTTGCATAAAACTTAAGAAAAAAATAAAGTCTACGAAACTTTACTTAAGTTTCATTTTTATTATTTAATATTCTTTATCTTTATGTAGATATTTTCAAACATTGTATTCATAACTTTTTTTTATCTAAAACTTAAACCCCACCTAAGTGCACATGTCATATTACGACTTTCCCAAAATCTTAACAGACGAATACTTAAGTTAGTATACACATTTTCATGTGATAAAGCACTACTTGCACTAAAGGTTTTCAAGGAAGGTTAAAAATGAGCTACAATATTGAATCCACATATGTTGCTGATGAAATCGTTGTTGTATGTGACAAATATGATGATGGGTAATAATCGTTATCATATGTTGACATATGATGATGATTAACAACAAATAACCATCTAGGAGCCTATAATAACATATATGGTCAAAATTGTGTTGAATCATTGTGTCCCAATAAGTTTATGACAACGATTATGATATTAATGTTGGAAAAATTTGGGTCATGTATATATATAATACATAATTTAAATGTGTTAGGGTCATTATTTATTAAGCCAAATAATAAAGTGATCTAACTAAATTAAAGTTTTGGCTAAAGGCATATGTCATGAAAATAAAATTGTGTAGAGACCATTGAGCAATTTCTAATTTGATGAGGGGCCAAATTGGAAATACTAAAACTTAAGTAATTAACCTAATTCTGGTTATTTAAAGGGTCATGGTCCCCTTCTGGGAGCACACACACAGAACGTAAGTATCAGTCCCGTTCCTTTCTTTCTATCCCCATCAAGAGAGAAAATCAAGAGGGAAATACAGGTGCTCTTCAGGTGGAAGATCATAAGATATATAGTGCTCTACAAAGACATCATCATTATGGCTAATTCAGGTACGCTTTCGCATTCGGTTCATAGCATGTTTATCAGGTATGCGATTACGTTTATGTTTTATCGTTAGAATCAAAATCGGGATTATTATTATTATTATTATTATTATCATTAATTTTCCAACAATTAGTATCGAGCCGCCCATATTTGATTCATGTCTGTTTAATTTATAGAACCTTAATTATGAAAATTAGGATTAATTTTGTTTTAAACAATTCAAATTACCCAATTTTATGAACCCTAAGTGGAGAATAATCTCCAATTTTCGTGAACCCTAAAATTTAAATTTGGGGGTAACATTCCCAATCTGATTCTGCTTGCTGATGGATGGAGGAAGCTATGGATTCTTCTTCTTCTTCGTTTTTCCCTTTTGTTTCAGTTTAAGTTTCAAGTTTTACTGAGAAAGAAATAGTGTTTCAAATTTCAATCTTTCTTGTATTGGGTTCTCTGTTCTCTTTGAATCTTTTGTTTTTGTTTTTATTTAATTTTATGGGTTTTGTTTTCGTTTTCTTTTTCATGGTGGATATGGATGAGTTTGGAATTGGGGATGGTGTTTGGGGAATTCCCAACATAGAGGATCTTAGGCAACTGGTGAATGTTTCCACATGTGTGGCTGTTATTATTTTATTGCATTTATCCCCTAGGGATTTAAGGAAAAGTTGATGTTAAATTCCCTGTTTAGGGTTTGAGTGATTACTGTTTAATCCCCTTTTAGGGTTTAGAGCAGTATGTTAAAGAGACTCAGAACTATCTCTGTTTCATCCCTAGTGTGATTTTAGGGAGATGTTCATCCTTTATGTATTGGTGGAAAAAGAGGTGTTTTCATCCTTTGATTTGTTCAAAGGAGGTGTTCATTCCTAATGGGATTCTAGGGAGATGTTCATCCTTAGTAGAATTCTAATGAAGTGATTATCTTTTGAATTAGTTTGCAAATATTAAATATTTGGTTTTTTTATATAAATAAAATATTCAATTTTTTGGTAGTTTAATATTTTTTTTGTGGGTAAATTGAATCAAGAAGTCACCAAAGTAACCTCTCTTGAATTGGGCAGTTCATGAAGAATATTGAATGTTAGTGTTTGTGTATAGTCATGCGAGTATTAGTCGACCCAAAGGAAGATTAATATTTAGCCGAATTGCATACACTCTTGTAATGATAAACATGTGATAATTATAAAGATTTGCTTTGTCGATGATAAATCAATCCAAAGACTGGTTTGTTGTTGGACGTGCTTTATTGCCAATGTTTGATTATTACAACAAGATACCTCTAGCAGTTAATATTATTGTCCAAAGACTTGATATTGATGGTGCATTGGGTGTCTTGAGATGGGTTAAACCATTATTTGAATATATATTTATAATTATTTATTTTTTAATGTGAGCATAATTAGCTTATTTCTTGTGTTCTAAATTCTGCTACAATTGCTTCTAGTATCTGCTAATTTAAATTTTGTTTCGGTCCTCAATGGAACAAATTTTAAGAACTGGAAAAAGAACATTGATATTATTCTTGGTTGCATGAATATGGATCTTGCGTTAAGGATTGAGCAACCCCCTACTCTTACGGATTCAAGTACCTCTGAACAGAAAAGAAATTGGACTCCAAACAGTAAGTAGTTATTTTATTGGTTATGCTGAAAGATCTAGGGGATATAAATTTTATGATCCCACATTAAAGATAATTTTTTAGACGGGAACTGGTACGTCCTTTGAGGATATTGAGTTTGGGGGGAAGAATAAGATTAAGAACTTCATCTTGGAGGAAGAACCGGTAACAATTTTCGAACCGATTCAAATAGTTACTTTTGATAAAGTAAATTCGAAACCTCCACAAGGCATTGTTGATGAACCCCTTACTCAAGATGATTTGGTTGTTCATGAAGAACAAACTCGAGATCCTCAAGAACATGTGCATCATGAGCCAATAACTTTGCAGAGATCCACTAGAGAAAAAAGAAGTGCTATTTTGGATGATTACATGGCATTTCTTCAGGAACATGAGGAAAATAATGATATAATGAAAGATGACCCAGTTAACTTCCGTCAAGCTATACAAGGTTCTAACTCTCAAAAGTGGATTGTGAAAGTGATGAAGATCTTATTGAATCATTTAAACAAAGATCTTGTTGATTTGATGAAGTCAAAGGCTACTATGTTGCAGTCAAAGGTCACTTAGATAAAAGGGTAGAGTGATTAGTGAGTCTGCATCTTTACTTAGGTATAATCATTTTTATCTCTCTGCTGCATGAGGTTTCTTCATTTAAAAGATTTTGCAAATGCCTCTAAAACATGTTTAAACTATTAAAAACAAAGTATTTTGATAAATGGTTTTTTAAGTAACTATTTTAACTGATATTATATGAGCTTTATCAGTTAAAATGTTCTTAACACTTTTGTAACAGGTTTTTAATTGATATGTTTTCGAAATAATCGATTGTTTTCATTAAAAGAGTTTTTGGAAACCTTCTGCCAGTATTTTAACTGATGTAGAATTGATATAATCGATTAAAATGACTTAAGTTGTTTTGAAAAGTATTCTGGTAGAATTTTAATCGATACAAACTTGAAATAATCGATTAAAATAACTTGAAGTATTTTGAAAGATGTTCTGTCAATATTTTAATCTATACAAATGCGAAATAATCGATTAAAACAACTAAGAGATTTTTCCGAATATTTTAATCGATTAAAATAATTATGTTATCAGTTAAAATAACTTAGAAAGTTTTATGAAATCTTTTGGCAGAATTCTAATCGATTAAAATGCGTTTCAATCGATTAAAATAACTAAGAGGATTTTTTCCAAAGTATTTTAATCGATTAAAACAGATTGTTATCAATTAAAATCACTTAGAAAGTTTTATGAAAACTTTTGGCAATATTTTAATCGATTAAAAGGCAAAATAATCGATTAAAACAATTTGAAGGATTTTTTACAAAGTGTTTTAATTGATATAAACGTTGTCGTATCAGTTAAAACAAATCTGGAAAATGATCAAGAACATTTTAACAGATTAAAAGAAGTTTTAACAGTTAATTCAAGATTTTTAGCTTGTTATAGGAAGTCTCCTTAGCCTTTATTGAGAGGCTGGGAAAAATTAGGGGTCTACATTGAGCACCTCGGAAGCAATGAACATATTTTAACATAAAAACGCGAGTCTAAACCATCTTTTCGCGACCGCTCGCATAAACGTTCGAGATGTCCCTAGACGTTGGAACGAACGGCAGCGACAGTGGCTCTTTAGGCTTCGTCCATCTTCAAATTGGAGGTCTTTTGCTCTTATTTTGAGGCCGGGCAAGATTTGGGGTATACAGCTGGCCCCCCTTTACCTGACTAGTCAACTGTTGGCCTGTCGTGCCAAGAAGATCGACTGGAGGGAAAAGGAGTTGACCCTCTTGCTAGGTTACCCTTCGGATGTTCCGTCTTGCGGCGATTGATCCTTTGGGGAAAAGTGTGTTGTGCGCCTCCAGGATGCTCCTTTTGATGGTAGTCAATCCTTTTGGTTGACACGTGGTAGAACCTCAAGATACTCCTTCTAACGGTAGTCGATCCTTCGGTTGATGGGTATAAACCCCCCATCAGGCTGGTAGTTGCAGTCCGCTGTGCGTGGGACTAGATGAATATAAACCCCCCATCAGGCTGGTAGTTGCAGTCCGTTGTGTGTCAGACTAGATGAGTATAAACCCCCCATCAGGCTGGTAGTTGCGACTTACGGATCTGGTTTGCGTGTAGATCAGGCGCACCTCGTGTGCAAGTTGATAGGTATGAACCCCCTATCAGGCTGGTACAGTCCACTGTGTAGGACTGGGGGTGGTGGCGGCTTACTGCTCAGTCGCTCATGCACTGGTGTTGAGATGCGTTCTTTTGTCTTTGCTTTTGTCTTTTCTAGGAGTGGTCGTCCGGTTTGTGCTGGGGATTTCTTTGACTCCCCCGGTGGTCATCCGGCTTGGTGGCTACCGTGTAGTCTTGTTTATTTGTCGTTTGACTTTTATTGGTTGTTGAGGAAACTCTTGGTCAATGTGGTTGACTTGTTTTGTTTTTAATCCTACCTTTTTCCGCGGTTATATCTTTTTTCTCGCGATTTCGAATTTTGGCTTTTTTGGGATTAAGCATAAGTCTTTTTACTTTTTAGTTTCTTTTTGTTACGCTGACTTTTCGAAAAGAGAGAAAAATGAATGCAAGAAAAATTTTATTTATGGTAAATTTTTATTACAACATTTATTTCTGAGTACTATCCCTAAGATGGTGGACTTGAGCCGGGAGACGATCCGGGAGGAGGGAATTGTCGGTACATGTGCCTCTAAAATTCTGCCTGGTCTCGGATTGCGTCGAGGTGTTCTTGCCGGAACATTGCTAGGTCTTGCCTTATTCCCTCTTGTATCTGGCCGAATGTCTCCATCCTTGTGTCGAAGACATCCTGCCTCAAGGACATCTGGTCCTGTCTTAGGGACATTTGGTCGAATTGCTGGCGCAAGCTGTAAAGGTTGCGGTTGATGCCAGCAAAGTTGTCTGTGTATTGTTGTTGTTGTTGTTGCTGGAAATCCGGGGGTGTCGGGAGATCTTGCATTGCCACTATGTCCCGGAGGTCTAGAGTTATATCCAGTGAGGGGTGGAGGATCAATCGAGACCCTTGGCGGAGCAACATCCCCATGTTGACCAGGATGGACCCGTTGATAGTCTCGGGTCGAAGGTTGGAGGCCAGTTCTTCCCTGCCGCTGCACCCCCATTTTTCTGCCAGTGGGGTGATGAGGGGAGCCATGAGGATGGCTCCCACGGGACGACTCCCGAAATCCTTAAGGGCCTTCACGAAGAAGTAGCCGGGGTTGCACCGGCGTCCTTGGCTCATGCAGTAGAGGGCGAAGAGATCTGGGTAGGTGACCTTACCCTGACTCTCCTTCCGCCCGTGGACAGTCCCAGCCAGCAGCTTGTGGCAAATGCGGAGGGCAGGAGTGAATGCGGAGCCCTTCAGCAGGGATGGCAAGGTGTGTATCCCGGTGAGTTCCTCCCACATCTCATCGGCGGTAAGGGTAGCAGGGCGCTCGCAGATGGCCTCCTGGTATTCTCGAGTCAGGACATCCTCGGGTCAGACGAATCCAATAGACACGTTGAATTCGTCCAAGGTCGTTGTCCGGTACATCCCGTTCATGAAATAGCTTCCTCTGTAATATATCTTTGAATAATTGATGCTTCAGGACGATATTGGTTCTTCACATACCCTTTTAATATCTTCATGTTCGCTCAATAGGGTACATCCATCGTAAGAAGACTGGACCACAGATTCTAACTTCCCTGGCTAGATGCACAATCAAGTGAACCATAATATCAAAAAATGATGGAGGAAAGTACATCTCAAATTTACACAATATGACTGCAACCTCATTCTCTAACTGATCCAAAACATCTGGGTCCATAACTTTACTACATATGGCATTAAAAAAGAAGCATAATCGAGTTAAGGAATATCTAACATTATCTGGTAAGATACCTCAAATAGCCACAGGTAGAAGTTGTTGCATCAATACATGACAATCATGAGATTTTAACCCAAGCAATTTTAGATCATTCATAGATACAAGTCTCTTCACATTGGAGGAGTAACCAAATGGAACCTTCACATCTCATAAAAACTCACAAAAACTTCTCTTCTCTTTTTTAGACAGTGTGTGACATGCTGGAGGCAAGTATGTTCGGTTACCATGAGGTTGAGGAGCTAATTGTTCTCTTATACCCATTTCAACCATGTCCAAACGAGCATTGACACCATCGTTTGTCTTTCCTTGAATGTTAAGGAGTGTTCCAATGATACTGTCACACACATTTTTCTCTACATGCATGACATCTATACAATGTCTCGCATCAAGAACCCTCCAATATGGAAGAACAAAAAGGATTGACATTTTCTTCCATATACCTGTGGCTTTCTTTTGCGTCTTTCCAAACTCACTCACTTGTTGATATACTTCCTCCCCACTTAAAGGTGTTGGGGTTGCAGCATTTTCTTGACACCCGTTAAATGCTTTCTTTAATTTACGATACGAATGGTTTGAAGGAAGAAATCTTTGGTGTCCAAAGTACACTATTTTCCTTCCATGTTGTAGTTGATAGTGACATGTGTCTTATTCACATATCGGGCAATCTTTATGTCCCTTGGTGCTGTAGCCACTCAAATTACCATATGCTGGAAAGTCATTAATTGTACAAAATAACATTGCACGCAACTTGAATAAGTCACTTGTGTACCCATCAAACACATCAACACCTTCCTCCCACAACATCTTCAAATCTTCAAGCAATGGCCTGAAAAAAACATCAATATCATTTCCAAGTTGTCTAGGATTCGAGATCATCAAAGATAACATCAAGTACTTACGTTTCATACACAAAAACGGAGGTAAGTTGTAAATCACTAACACCACAGGCCATGAACTATGTTTACTGCTTAAATTTCCATATGGATTCATTCCATCTGTAGCAAGTCCAAGCCTAATGTTTCTTGGATCATTACCAAAATTGTGGAAGATGGAATCAATTTTTTTCCATTACAATCCATCTGTCGGATGCCTCAACTGACCATCTTTAATACGACTATCTACATGCCATCTAGTGAGCTTTGCATCATTTCCATTAGTGAATAATCGTTTCAACCTTGGAACAATGGGAAGATACCATAACACTTTTGTCAGGGTACCCTTCATTACATCATTGTCAGAATCACCATCCTTCTTCTTGAATCGTGATTCTCCGCATTGTGGACATTCGTGAAAGTTCTCAAATTCTTTCCTGTACAACACACAATCATTCGGACATGCATGAATTTTTTGGTACTCCATACCCATTGGACATAATATCTTCTTAACATCATAATTGCAAGTTGGCAATGTGTTACCTTCAGAGAGCATGTCACTCAACAACTTAAGCAATTTTGTGAAACTTTTATCAATCCACCGATTCTTTGCCTTCACATTGAA
The DNA here is from genome assembly GCA_963425845.1 of Sphenostylis stenocarpa. Classification (NCBI taxonomy): domain Eukaryota; kingdom Viridiplantae; phylum Streptophyta; class Magnoliopsida; order Fabales; family Fabaceae; genus Sphenostylis; species Sphenostylis stenocarpa. The sequence continues at coordinate 45,271,427 of OY731404.1, read as the reverse complement.
CAATTTTAGTACTGCCGACAATCGTGTGAACTTAGTACAATTTTTATACAAAGGCTTTTTTGCATCATTGGACAACTTCTCGTACACATGCGTATGTTGGAAGGAATCTTGTCCAACTTCTTCTTTGTCTTCTACACTTGGCATGTTTAATAATTCACTATGCCATGTCCACTTTATGTAACTCTTTAGGAAACCATCACAAAGAACATGCTCCCAAATAACTTCAGTCAGTAATCTTCACTCATTCAAACAGTTAACACACAGGCAATAGAATCTTCCATCATTATCCGGAACATTCATCTTAGCAAATTCAAGGAATTGTTCTACTCCACTCTCATTCATTTGTTGTTCGTCTATAATTGATCCAACTCCGATCCATTGTTACCTTCCGTGACATAACACAACATATAATTATAGTTTGAGGATGATAACATCCAATATGTTTTGCTGAAAATGGATGATGAAAAGAAGAACAAAGGGCGCAATAAAACAAGTTTTTCTGGATGCTCAAGGCCTTCAAAACACCCAGACTTGAGGACATCTTAGCTAAGAAGTTGCGATGTCACGTGATTGGATAGTTTAATCTTTCAATAGGAAGTTCTGTCCTATAGTGGATGATTTCATGACTGACTCCAATCAAGGCTCACCGTATTGTCTCACATTAGGGTGAGCATAAGTGATGATAGTTTTGACTTAGAATGAAACAACTACTGTAGACCCCAAATCTTGCCCGGCCTCCAAATAAAGAATAGAAGACCTCCTATTCGAAGATGGACGAAGCCTAACAAGCCACTAGGAGAGACTATTAGGCCCCATACTAGGATAGGAGGGATTTTTGGCACGAAAATAAGGTTTCTCACCTTTTTGGGGACGAGACCGCCGTCTCAAAATCGAGACCGCCGTCTCGCCACCTACGAATGGCGAGACGGCGGTCTCGCTTCCCGGGACGGCGATCTCGCCACCTACGAAGGGCGAGACGGCGGTCTCGTTTGACGAGACGGCGGTCTCGACCCTGTCAGACAAGACGGCGGTCTCGACCTGTCAGGTGTGAAAACTATAAATAGGGGGCTCCATTCCCTCATTTTGACACACCACACAGAGTTTTCTCCTCCTTCTCTCTAGAAAATCACTAGATCTTCTCTCTAGAATCCCTCTGACGCATTTCCGGAGCTTCTGAGTGTTTTTGTGAGTGTTTTTCGGCGCTTCGAGAAGTTTCTGACGCTGTGTAGAATGAAGGGTTGCCACAAAGCACCCTATTTTTTTAAAGAATTAATATAAAAATGTGCTTCGGAGGTTTATATTCTCCTTCTCTACTTTTATCGCTTTAATTTTAAATTATGCAATAGATACTAGGGCCATGTAGTCGTAATTTTAAATTCCGCAGAATAAAAGGGTAAAAGCGTAATTTTCACCGGTTTAAATATTTTTAAATAATTGGCCTATCATAGGGAACCCGAAAGGGGCGTCATAAAGGAACTAACACTTCCTTTATACGTAACTAACTCCCTTACCCAACTCTGGTTCTAACGACCAAAGTTGGTTTTTCGAAAACCAACGCCTTTTAACTCTTTTTCCGATGTTTCCGGTAAAAACATCGGTGACGACTCCACAGAACCCTTCAAAACTAGCTTTTGGATTAGTCCGGTTATCGGACAATCCAAGAGCGCCTTTTTGAAAACCTCACCCCTAGGTTCAGCCCGGTTATCAAACAACCTAAAGGCGTTGTAACCACCAAAACGCGAAAATCAAGAGGGTCAAAACCATCGCGTCGCTCCGATCGCCTCTTTTTGACGGTTGTCGTCGCCTCCCAAAAGAGGCACGGTCGGAGCGACGTGATGATTTTTTCGACCCTCTTTGATTTTCGCGTTTTATGGGTAGTTACAACGTCCTTAGGTTGTCCGATAACCGGGCTAACCTAGAGACGAGGTTTTCGAAAAATGTTCTTGGATTGTCCGATAACCGGGCTAACCCAAGAACGGGTTTTGAAGGGTTCGTGGAGTCGCCACCGATGTTTTTACCGGAAACATCGGAAAAGGTGTTTAAAAAGGCGTTGGTTTTCGAAAGCCAACTTTGGTCATTAGAACCAGAGTTGGGTAAGGGAGTTAGTTACGTGTAAAGGAAGTATTACTTCCTTTACGACGCCCCTTCGGGTTCCTATGGTAGGTCTACTTTGGATAAATAATTAAACTAGAAAATTGCGCTTTTACCCTTTTATTATGCGGTATTTAGAGATTATGACTACATGGCCCTAGTATCTATTGCATAGATTTAAATGAAAGCGGTAAAATTTAGAAGGAGAGAGAATGTGCACCTCCAAAGCAAGCTTTTATATATTTTTCTTTAAAGAGTGGGTGCTTTTTGGCAACCCTTCACTCTATAACTCTCAGAAACTCCGGAAATGCCTCGGAGGGATTCTAAAGAAGATTTAGAATGCACAATTTATGCCTAGAGACACTCAGAAACTCCGGAAATGCTTCGGAGGGATTTTAGAGAGAGAAAATCTAGAGAGAAGGGAGAGCTACTGTGCTTGGTGTGTTGAAATGAGGGGAGGGAGCCCCTATTTATAGGTTTTCGCGCCTGACAGTGGCGAGACCGCCGGTCTCGTCTGACAGGGTCGAGACCGCCGTCTGGACAATCCAGACAGCCGTCTCAACCATGGCAGGAGGTCGAGACCGCCGTCTGGAAAACCCAGACCGCCATCTCAACTTTTGCAGTGGCGAGACCGCCGTCTGGACAAGCGAGACGGCGGTCTCATCCCTGGCATGAGGCGAGACGGCGGTCTGGTCCTTCCAGACGGCGGTCTCGTCCCTTCAGGGTGAAAAACCTTATTTTTTGGGCCAAAAAACCCTCCTATCTTAGTACGAGGGCCTAATAGTCTCTCCTAGTGGCTTGTTAGGCTTTGGCCGTCTTCAAATAGGAAGCTTTCTGACTTTATTCTAAGGTCGGGCAAGATTTGGGGTCTACAACTGCCCCCCCCCTTTACCTGACTAGTCAACTGTTGGCCTTGTTGTGCCAGACAGGTAGACAGGAAGGTAAAGGAGTTGACCCTCTTGCCCAATTACCCTTCGGATGTCCCGTCTTGTGGCGGATGATCCTCTGGGGAGATGTTTGTATTGTGCACCTCCGAGATACTACTTCTGGCATAGCCGATCCCTTTGGTTGACACGTGGTAGAACCTCCGGATACTACTCCTGACGTAGCCGATCCTTCGGTTGATGGGTATAAACCCCCCATCAGGCTGGTAGTTACAGTCCATTGTGTGGGACTGGATGGGTATGAACCCCCCATCAGGCTGGTACGGTCCGTTGGGTGGGACCGGATGGGTATGAGCCCCCCATCAGGGTGGTAGTGGCGGCTTACTGTTCAGGTGGCCCATGCGCCGTTTAGGCACTCCTTGTGTGCTGGTTGATAGGTACAAACCCCCTATCAGGCTGGTACAGTCCACTGCGTAGGACTGGTGGTGGTGGCGGCTTACTGCTCGGGTAGCTCATGCGCCGGCTCCTGGGGAGTGATCTCTGTGTTGGTAGATTGTTCTTGTACTTCTTGAATGTTCGTCCGGGCTGCGCCGGGGATTTTGTTGGTTGTCCATCCAGCTTTGTTGGTTGCTGGGGATTCTTTGTTTTTGTTCTTTTGGTGGTAATCCTCCGACTCTTGCTGGCTAGTCGGGTTCTTTCTCTTTGTGTTCGACTCTTGGTAGTCGATTTTTATTATTGATTGGGGTAATGGCTTAATCCTGCCTTTTTCTCGCGGTTTTATCTCTTTTTTCTCGCGATTTTTTTGGATTTTGGCTTTTTCTTGAGCGTATGTCTTTTCTCTTTTAAGTTTTTTTTGTTACGCTGACTTTTGTAAAAGAAGGCAAAGAATGCATGAAATAAAATTTTTATTTATGGGAGATTTTATTACAGCAGCTTTTATTTGGGCAAGTATAATCCCTAGGGGCTATCATCAGGGGAATCGGAGTAAGGAAACCCCTTGTACATGTGATATTGGAAGTCTACTTGCTCTTGGACTTCGTCATGGTAGTCCTCTTGGAATGTCGTCCATTCCTGCCGCATCCTTTGCTGCTCTTGGTACATCTCGTCCTGGCGAGCTTGAAAGGCCTGCTGGCGAGCATCCTGGGTTTGCTGCCACTGTGTTTGCTGCTCTCGCCACACCGCCATTTGGGCGAACTGCTGGCTTATATCATTCAGGTGTTGGTGCATGCCAGCAAAGTCATCCGTGTACAGTGGTGGCTGTTGCTGCTGCTGCTGGGAGCCGGGAGACGTGGGCATATCCTGCATTGCCACTAGCCCCTGGATGTCTAGCTCGAAGTCCAGGGAGGGGTGCAGGGTGAACTGGTGTCCCCGACGTATCAGCATTCCCATGCTGACCAGCATCGGCCCATTGATGGGCTCGGGTCGGAGGTTGCGGGCCAGCTCTTCCCGGCCAGGACACCCCATTCTCTCTGCCAGAGGGGTGATGAGGGGGGCTACAAGGATGGCCCCCGTGGATCTACTCCCGAAGTCCTTAAGGGCCCTCAGGAGGAAGTATCCAGGGTTGCAGCGCCGCCTCTGATGCATGCAGTAGAGGACGAAAAGATCAAGGAGGGAAATCTTACCCTGGCTCTCCTTCCTCCCATGGACGGTGCCTGCCAACAGCTTGTGGCAAATGCGGAGCGCCGGTTGTAGTGCAGAGCCTCTCATTAAGGTGGGTAGTGTGGTTGCTCCTGTGAGGTCACGCCACATGTCTGCAGAGGTGAGGTTGGTGGGCCGAGAGCAGATGGCCTCTCGGTATTCCCGGGTCAGCGCTTCCTCGGGCCGGATGAATCCAATGGCCACATTGAATTCTTCCAGAGTGGTGGTGTGGTATTGCCCACCCATGAAATAATTGACCATTTTGGTGGGCTGCATGCCCGAGGCCATGGAGGGGATCTCAATGAGGGAGACAGAGGCCAAGAATTCTTGTACCGCCTGGGGGTACACATATGTGGGTGGGGGTTGTAGCAGAAAGCCCCACCCAATGCTGTCGATATGGGCCCTGACATCTTCTTCCCATCCAAATTCGGCCAGAACGCCGAAGTCCAGTGTCAGCATAGAGTGCCACTGGTAGTTCCTGATGTTGTCTAGGCGGACCTGGTGCTGCGGCGACAACAGGGAAGGGTCTGAGGGTGGCGGTGGTGCAGAACTACTAGCACCAGCGGTGCTCCTTCGCTTCCTGGAGGCACTTCTTCCGAACATCTTGAGTAGGGAAGGCTTGGAGGAGTAGAATGAGAGTTTTGGAGACTCTGGAGGCTTAGGAGGCAAGGAGAGTTGTGAGGAAACCCATCCAGGCGCGCCCCTTATATAGGGAATTTTTTCAATTTGAGACCATCGTCTGGGAAGTCGAGACGGCGGTCTCGTTTGGGTTACTGGTCGAGACGGCGGTCTCGAGATTCCAGATGGCGGTCTCGTCTTTGCCTAAGTCGAGACGGCGGTGCTGGATATCCGAGACGGCGGTCTCGATTTGCGAGGGGATCGAGACGGCGGTCCGGAATGTCGAGGCGGTC
>OY731404.1:45111391-45265803 GCA_963425845.1 Sphenostylis stenocarpa | reverse complement strand
AATTGGTTCGGTGTTAGAGTAGGTGTAAGATTGTTGAGTCTGTAAAACATCTATTCTAGTGGAACCCAGCTGGAATTTGGCTGGAGACTGGACGTAGCCCTGGTATTGGGTGAACCAGTATAAAATTACCGGTGAAATCTTTCCTAACCTTTCTCTCTTTAAATTCAGTTGATGCGCTTGTATTGTTTAATTGCTTTGTGATTCGTGAATTGATTAGTAAACTTAATTTTCGAATTAGATAATCTGTTTATTGCGAAAAACTTTCAAAAATCAATTCACCCCCCCTCTTGATTTAAAACTACTTTTCTAACAACAAATAGGCGCCATAATATTCAGTCGAAGACGCCACCTCATTAAGAACAAAACGTTTGTTTAAACTAGCCTAAACACCGACCAACCTTGGCTAGCCATTCTTACAAAAACTATTATTTCAAAAAAAAAATCTCACTAAAACACAAGCCTTTGCAATAAATCCCTTTCTTTCTATTCTCTTGACCCTTCATCATAAAGCATTCAAAGAATTGACTGGGAAATGTGGAAATATGGTGATCAATAGGAGGATTGAAATCCCTAAAGGTAAGGAAGAGGGGCATTGACATGACAATTGCTCTACATTCAAAAGGATTACTCTTCGGTTATAGCAAAGATCCGAGACGGCAAATCAGTACAGCTAATCATGTTGACAAAAGCACATGATGATGGAAGTAAACTTAACAGAAGCTGAATGGGTTCGAAGCTGATATGACCAGCTAAACCTTATAAAGAAAAACAGCTGAATGTTATATGTCGGGACAAGCCTATCAAAGGAAAGTCAAAAAGGCTTATGAAAAAAGTTCAACCCTCACATTTACCATAAGAAGGATTTAAGGGTAAAAAAGTTGCTTCCAGCCCAAAATGATAAAATTGGAAAATGGGCAATGAACTACGAAGAACCCCTTGTGGTCAAATGAGCTTTCTCGGGAAAGGGCTCTTATCCTAACCAATATGGATGAAAAAGAACTTCGACACATAATCAACTCCGATACGGTGAAGAAGTATTATGCTTGAAGAACATTGCTCAAGACCCGTCAGGAATGAAAACCCGCAAAGGGCATCCCTGGGCAAAAGATAGGGTCCATATCCCTCGCTAGGATACGTCCTAGGTAAAAAGTAGAGGTAAAAGAAAAAAACTAACTAAGAGCAATGGTTAACTCAGTCGAAAACCGAAAGGCGGCTAAGGTAACATTCTTCCAGAAGCAAGTAGTCTGCATAGTCTTCACTCTGAGCTCAGACATCTCAACTAAAGCAATTAGGAGAAGTGGGGGGCAGATATCATAGACATGACTGTTCAAGCCTATACAGTACAGCCAACCCTGACTACCCATTCTTCTAAATATCTCTTGAAATCCTTCTGTAAAAGAAATAAACTTTTGCTCATTTATCAATAAAATTCCCTTTCATTTCCTTTCTCTTGACCAAATATTATGGAAATGCCTTTTTATTGATAAATCATAAATATGTGCAAAGACTTTTTAATCAAAAATCAAATATGCATCTAAAAAAGGGAAGCATATAAAAATAATAAGAAAATAACAAATGCCTGTTAGGATATTTTTAGGTAAAAATCAGGGTAGCCTGCTAAATCGGAAATCCCAGAAGAAAGATCTAGGCAAAAGATAAGGCAAAAACCCCTAAGATATTCTAGGCAAAAAATTAAGGCAGCCTGCTAGATCGAAAACCCGTAAAGGGCGGTCTAGGCAAAAGATAGGGCTAAAACCAAAAGATGGATAAAAGAGGAGCCCATCATCATGGTCGTAAAGGAGGAGCCCATCGGCGTATTCATAGAAGCCAACGGGAGAAGGCCAGTTACTTTCTAAATGCATCAAAAATAAATAAACAATAGATTGCATCCACACACAAAGTAGTTGCACAATACGACTTTGTCAAAATCAAGAAAAAATAATTTTCTTCAAACAAGAATAATAAACATGCATATAAGGAGGATAGTCTCCATGCTTGTGATTGAAAATAGAAGGTGCCAAAATCCAGCTTCTAAATGAAAATCAAAATTGCGAAAGGCGAAATCAAAACCATTCTAGCAGAATAAAGAGCTTTAAGGAAACTAGCTCTAACCTTCTATCCCAATAAAAGAAGGTACATCGAAGAAAAAAAGCCAACGAAAAGGCTCAATAATCCCCAAGCGGATCCTTGCCTACTCCAAAGGCAACACAAAAATTATTTCATGACTCAGCATCACCACATGAGTCATCAAACATAAATCATTTGAAGCCTCAATCAACATCCTTCCACCAATAAAAGAAGGAAACCATCAAAAAGCAAACGGAAAGGCTTGATCATCCCCAAGAGGATCCTTGCTTACTCCAGAGGCAAGACAAAAAGATTATCTCACGACTCAACTACGTCGCCACATGAGTCATCAAGCAAACTCATGCAAGAGTCTCCGCTTCATTCCCCAAAGGAGAATAAGGACTACACAAGAGTCCATCAAAGAAAATACAGAGTCAAATCCTCCATATCCACCAGGGGGCAACGAAAAAGAAAGAAAAAGAAAAACTTTCATTCCCCAATAGAGGCCACAATGAAAAAGGACAAATAAAAAATCTTCAAGTAGAGCATATCAAGAAACGTCTACAAAAAGAGGAAAACAAAAGATTTTTTCCATCTTCCAGCTCAAATAAGAGCTTCACAAAGCCAGGAGTCAGGACTCCATCATCAAATTTGGATCCCCAGGAAACAGACTCCTCGGTGAATCCCAAAAAAGAGAAAAGAAGAAAATCTCTTCATCCCACTCAATAAAGAGCTTCACAAAAGTCAGAGCCAAGACTCCATCATAAAAAATCAAACCAAGGATTGGATCCCCAAGAAGCAAAGAAAAATTCCCCAGGGATTACCAAAAAGAAAAGAGAAAAAATATATCTTTTCATCCAAAGAAAAAGCCAATGTGCATAAAAAGGCGCACATATGTAAAAACCAAATCGCGAAAAAGAGATACAAATCACGAGAAAAAGATAAAAACCCATTCCCCAGCAGGAATAAGATTTTAGCAAACGCGAACTCAAACATAGTGGGGGAAAGTACCCACAAAAATCTAGCAAATACAGACTCGAACCGGGTGGGGGTTTGTACTCACAAGAGCCTTACAAAAGAAGGTTCGGATCAGATGAGGGTTCATTCTCATCAAACCAGATAGGGGTTGGTACCTATCAAAACTATTCATCATCCAAAGGATCGGCTACCTCTCCAAAGGAGCATCTTGCAAACCGAAGGATCAGCTTCCTCATCAAAGGAGCATCCTGCAAATCAAAGGATCGGCTACCTCACCAAAGGAGCATCCTGCACACCGAAGGATCGGCTACCTCACCAAAGGAGCATCCTGCACACCGAAGGATCGGCTACCTCACCGAAGGAGCATCCTGTAGACCGAAGGATCGGCTACCGAAGGAGCATCCTGTACACCGAAGGATCGGCTACCTCACCAAAGGAGGATCCTGCACACCAAAGGATCGGCTACCTCACCAAAGGAGCATCCTGCACACCGAAGGATCGGCTACCTCACCAAAGGAGCATCCTGCACACCGAAGGATCGGCTACTTCTCCAAAGGAGCATCCTCCAAACCGAAGGATCGGCTACCTTACCGAAGGAGCATCCTGTAGACCGAAAGATCGGCTACCTCACCGAAGGAGCATCTTGCAAATCAAAGGATCGACCACCTCATCGAAGTAGCATCCTACAAATCGAAGGATCGGCTACCTCTCCGAAGGAGCATCCTAAGGCTTCACACTCGTCAGCTACGGGGTCAGCTACCGCATCGAAGGAGCATCCCAAAGCTACGAAATTCATACTCATCAACCACAGGATCAGCTACCGCATCAAAGGAGCATCCTGGAAGTTCACATTCATCATCCAGAGGATCAGCAACTTCAGCAAAGGAGCATCATCCGAAGGATGACCGGGCAAAAGGGTTAACTCCTTCCCCTGCCAACTAATCTTGTTGGCATATTAAAACCAACAAATTAGTTAGGCAGGTGAAGGGGGGGCAGCTGTAGACCCCTAATTTTGCCCGGTCTCTCAAAATAAAAGCTAGGGAAACTTCATACAGTTCACCCAGCTTCACATCAAAGAAAAAACGAGAAAAGACCTCCTGCAACAAGACGGAGTTCACCCATCCACACAATAAAGACTAAAGAGACTTCCTACACGAAGATAAAGCTCGTCCGGCATCTTAAAGAAGGCCAAGAAGACTTCCTATATGAAGATAAAGCTTCAACGGACACACATCGGCATCAAACGACGTCCGAAAAAGGAAAGGAAAACTTCCCGGGGGTCCCAAAACGTGAAGACAGGCCAAGACAGGTTGGGACAGCCGTCCCAAACTGGGACGGCCGTCTCAAATGCCAAAACGCAAGTGGGACGCACGTCTCACCTTTGGGACGCACGTCCCAACCCAGACGGCCGTCCCAAGTTTCCAGGCAGCGAAATCTATAAATAGGAGCCTCATTTTGTCATTCTCCACACCCCAGACAACTCCTAGACTTGTCTTCTTCTCTCCCTCCTTCGAATGATCTCTCTGATTGCCTTTAATAGGTAACAATCAGTTAAGGAATTGATATTCCGGCATTCGATTCTTCTAGAATATTTTAGTCGAGTCGATATTGTAATCGAGAGGAGAGTCATTGTAGAGCGAAGGATTGTCGCAAAGCATCCTCTGTGTAAAAGACTTATAATATAAAGCTTGCTTCGGAGGTTCTTCTCAATTCTCTTCCCTTTTATTGCTTTATTTACTGCTTTCTGTATGCAATGTAGATAAAATCATGTAGATAGCCATATTTAAATACTGTACGAATAAAATAGGGTAATAGCGTAATTTCTTGTAATCTTTACTTAAATGAATTAATCCGTCATAGGGAACCCGAAAGGGGCGTTGTGGGGTGCTAATACCTTCCCCACACGTAACTAACTCCCTTACCCGACTCTGGTTATAATGGTCAAGTTTGGTTTCTATTAAAATCAATGCCTTTTTCTCCTTTTCCAATGTTTATGGTCAAAACATTGGTGGCGACTCTAGAAGAACCCTTTTCGAAAACCTTGCTTCTATTAGAGGATAGTTCAGCATTGAGCGCCTCGGAAGCAATGAAAATATTTTTAACAAAAAACGCGAGTCTCAACCATCTTTTCGCGACCGCTCGCATTAACGTTCGAGATGTCCCAGGACGTCGGAACGGACGGCGGCGACAAGGACTTTTGCCCAAGGTCTTTCATGAGCATTTTGCTCACATGGGTGTTTTACAGTTCGAGGAATTTATGGTTTAATGGGAGTTAGTCACTTTCATATATTTTATGTTCTATGTTTAATTTCATATATGTATACATTGATTTTTGGACATATTTGGTTATCTATAGATATGCGGTTTTTTCGTTCATTCATTACACTTTGTACATTAAGGATATTATATCAAACTTGATAAGTTAAAGTTTGGACCAGTTGAAAATAGACGTGTACATATCACCTTCACGTAATTTTTCATGCTACACATTTCATGATGAATCCATGTCATTTGGTTATGTCAGGATGAGTAATCATTGTTGGTTTTAGTTGTGATGGTGCAATGAAAAGCTGGTTTGGTTCTATATCCTGATATGATCAATGGACAGGACTTTTGGAATATGCTAAAGGAATATAATGACAATTTTGAGCTCATAAAGTCTAACACATTTGTAAGGTTGCAAGGACATATATATTTGTGACCAGTGGGAGATTGTTGGCAAAATTTGGGTCATGTATATATATGATACATAATTTAAATGTGTTAGGGTCATTATTTATTAAGCCAAATAATAAAGTGATCTGACTAAATTAAAGTTTTGGCTAAAGGCATATGTCATGGAAATAAAATTGTGTAGAGACCATTGAACAATTTCTAATTTGATGAGGAGCCAAATTGGAAATACTAAAACTTAAGTAATTAACCTAATTCTGGTTATTTAAAGGGTCATGGTCCCCTTTTGGGAGCACATACACAGAACGTAAGTATCAGTCCCGTTTCTTTCTTTCTATCCCCATCAAGAGGGAAATACATGTGTTCTTCAAGTGGAAGACCATAAGATATATAGTGCTCTACAAAGACATCATCATTATGGCTAATTCAGGTACGCTTTCGCATTCATTTTACAGCATGTTTATCAGTTTGAGATTACATTTATGTTTGATCGTTAGAATCAAAATCAGGATTATTATTATTATTATTATCATTAATTTTCCAATAATTAATTGTCTTTGTATCATTGCTTATATATATGTAGATGCAATCTTTTTTATGGCTTTATACCCTTACCTATATATTCAATCAATTCAGTCAAGTACAACACAAATATTTAACATATTTATAGCACATAAGATATCATTTATATGAAATAGACAATATTTAATACTAGTTTGGCTAGAATCCTACAAAGTCGTCATAAACATCTACAATATTCAGTACTAATTGTGCAACTAATGGTTATCTTATTAAGAGATAAGGGGGACATTATTCCTAAAGTTTTGTAAAATACATTAGTATTTATGATTTTGACATCCTAAACTTAATGATTATTAAATATACATGTCTATATATTTACAAATTTGACCGCTCACCCTTTTATATTCTTGTATTTTTTATTTATTGATTGATAATATATTATTTGGTCTTAGGCATGGCAATAGGGCGGGATGAGACGGGGTGGGTTTTGCCTCCCTAATGCCCCGAACTTTTTTAACCATCTCCACGGGGTTAGAAATTAAGTCTCTGTCCTCGTTGGATTTCGAGTTTCCCCGTCCCCGATCTATATTATTTTTAAAAAAATAATTATATTTATAATAAATTATTTTTATATATTTTTTATACATAAATAAATATTTATAATTTTACAATTTTTAATTATTATTAATTAAATATATATTTTAATTTATTATATTTATATTAAAATATGTATGTAAAAGAAATATTTAATTATTTTTTATTTATACATATATATAATATTTATAACATTATTATTACTATTATTATTATTATAATATATTCAAGCATATGATTACATATATAAATTAATTTATTTTTAAGTTGTCATTTAAAAATATAAAATATATATTTTATAAGGAAATATTTAATAAATTTAATTCAGTATTTAATTAGTTCGAAGTAATAAAAGTTTAAATTATCAATTCTTTTTAATCTTTTAAAATACAATTATTTTATTAAGATAAAGTTTGATATATGACAAATAAGAATAATAAGATTAAAAAAATATGACATAATAAAACCTAATAAATATAAATTATAAATAAAATAATATTAGTTACTACTAAAATTTATATAAAATATTTAGAAAAATATAAAGAAAAAAATAATTAACTGTGTGTTCATCAAATTGGTTTAAAAAATAACATAAAAAATGATTGGAGAGATTAAGGAAATATGAAAAACTGAAAGGTAAGGAAAAGATAATAATGTAATAAATTAATTGATATAAAAGATTAAAAAGACAAAAGAATTAAAAAGTTGGTAGAAGAAAAGTAAAAATAGTGAAATATAAAAAAATGACCTTATATGTAATAGAAAAAGAAATACTTTTAAAATATTAATATTTTAAAATTTAAATTTAAATATAAAGTCGAGACGGGCAGGGTGAATTTCATTACCCATCCCCGTCCCCGACTTTTTAAAGCGGGGAAAATGCGAACTCATCCGCCCTCGGCCAACTCGGTTTTTCTCCGTCAAACTCGGGATAGGGATGAATCGGTCCCCACAGGTACGAGTTTAATTATCATCCCTATTTAGCTCCTCAAGATCAATGGTCAAGATCCAAGTATGCAACAATAATTAGTCAACTATTTTAATATTTTACCAAAAAGTCAATTATCCTAATGTGTTAGCTAAGTTAATATATTCTATAACATTTATATCCATGAGAGATGTGTCCATAAAAATTATAACATATTTTAAAAAATAAAGTATAATTAATATATAACTAACTTAATGGTGTATAATAATCAACCTCTTTCTATTCATGTTTGCATAATAGTCATCATCCATTATATTATTAGTAGTTGCACTCATATCCTTAAGTTGTTTATTACACTATAACTTAAAATATAAAAATTAAATTAATTTTTTAGTAAAAATAAATTACAAAGAGAATTACTTACTCATAAATATCTGACGCAAAATAAATATTTTTTTCTTAATAAAAGATTATTTCTAATGTATGCTTGTATCTCTACTTTCTTATTACCTGACAGTTGAATGAGTTGAGAATCTATAATTTCATGGATCTCATATTTCCCCTCATTCACGCATAGTTGAGATATATACCTATAATGAGTGATATAATGATTAATGAATTATTTCACTAACTAAAACTAAAATAGTAAGAATTTTATTTTTAAAAACTTACATTATCCATAATTACATAACAAATATTTTGAGTTTTAGATTGATCGATGTAATATTTAACACATAAGACAAGTGCAAATATAATGGGACCTCACTCTCTCTAAAAAAATAGTAGTCTCATGGTACCTCAAATGGGTTGATACTAATAGCCATGACAAGTCATTGTATATGACAAGTCTCATTTTAGGAAGACATTCTTACATGAGTGAAAATGAATCTCAGACTAGCTTGGATAATTTAGAAGTTTTGCTGCTTAATTAAAAATCTCTTGTGTTAACGAAAATTATGAAAAGAGTAAATTTGTAGAAATGCACTAAACTAGTTTTAGGCTACATAACTTAATTCTAAACAAATATACCTTAATTTTCACCCAAAAACAAATTTTCTTCAACCATTTAGTCACAATCTCATATCAATTCATTTACTAAATCAAACATACATTCAAACTACTTTCCCCACAACTTAAACAAAGAAAGTAAGTTTGGTAATTCTCTCCCAATTTCCATCCAATCCTACAAAAATAATTCTAGTGATCAGGTCACTCTGCTACATTTAATTTCTCTAACTGTGAGTACCATCGAAATTGAAAATAAACTAGTGTCCCTTATCTAGAATTAGAGTTGTCCAAATAAGGCTCTAAAAGAGATTTTTACATAGGATGCCCAAAACTGCTCACAGGAAACCTTAATCATAAAAAACTAAACACACTAGGAACCTAGACCAACAAAAAATTTTCTTTTCTCAAAAAATATCATGCATTCACTCAGTACCACATACAAAAATAGAGAAAATGGGGGAAATAATACTTACTTTAATTGAGATTATAATTGGGTAAAAATATCTACTCTTTACTACCAATATTAAAAAGGACGAGGAATATGACTTCAAGATCTAAAGAAGTTTGAATTTTAAAAAAGAATTCAAATCAAAATATTTTTGGAGAGATAACCATTTTATATAAATGAAAAATAAATATTTTCCTTATTATTTATAATCTCTTAAACATTAAAATAATTTATTTTTATTTAATTAAACTATTTTTTTAGACCAGATTTACCATGTATATTATATTTTATTTTATTTTATATGACATGATATATTATATAAATTAAAATAATATTTTTATTATTATTATTTCAATGATATTTAATATTTTTATTAAAAGCAAGGTATTATTGCAATTGATAGTAATATGGGAAATCTTAAAAAAAAAAAAAAAGAAGAAGAAGAAATAAGATACCGATAGACAAATTCTCTTCTCACAGGTCACGTTGGTGTCTCATTATATGTTCAAAGGGTCTAAAACCAAACCACACCTTCTAGGTATCGTATTTAAATATTGAACCACGAACGACTTTCACCAAATTAATTATCAATCTACCTTTGAAAACCTTATGTACATACGTGCTTATTAACAAGGTTTCACATACAATCGCTATCTTTCCTATATTCGAGTTTTGTAATGAATTTGTTCCTAACGATGTACTAGTCTTATATTTACTAGAAAAACTCCATTTTAATATCCAGATAAAAATATAAAAAAATATAAACCATATTTTGGTGAGTTTAGAAAGAGATGTGGATGTAAATTATTTTTGACTTCGACTTCAAAGTGAAAGCTATGAGCGTGTAAGACCATAAATGTATCGAAAAGAATTTGTGTAAACATATTGCTTGTTTTTTATATTTTTATAAAATTATGATTATTATATTTTTTTATTTAATGTAGGTTAATATGTTATATTAAATTTCAACTAATATTATTTAGTTTTTACAAATTCGATACAATTTAACTATTTAAACTAAAATATTGAATCTACTGGATTATAAAAACTTAAATATGTACTGATACTAATTAATAAAAATATAGATGCTAAAATTATTAACCACGTAAATTTTGAAACAGTCCTCTTTTTTAATATAGGTACAAATACGTTACTAATAACTTGTTCAAACCTTTCACATTATCATCCTACGGTTTACAATGGGTTTCTTTAGACTTGTCCAAATATTATTGCATGCCTTTTATTCATATTTGGTTTTCTTGCTTCCTTATCGTAAAGTTCTTCAATCAATAGTGACTGTGAATTTTTTACATTAAATGATGTATATTAAGAATGAAGAAAGCATCCATATGGCACTATCTAGATTGTAATATGTTATGTTTACGAATGATAAAAAAAAATATGCATGAACCATCTAAACTTGAAAATGATGCAAAAGAGAAAAGAATAAATGCCGCCACGTTTTGCACGTTTTTTTTTCTACATTTTTAGCATATCTTTTTGTTTTTCTTGTCAGATTTAAATAACATTTTCATATACACAGTTGGATTCCTCATTCTAAAAATTAAATTCTGGATATGTAAAAGACTTTACGTAACTGTGGAAATTACTTTTATGTACGAAGAAGTTTTTGAAGCGCAAAAGTTTATTACTTGTACAAGAAAAAGGTATTAAAATTTAATTTCGATAACTATTTCTACGTATCTCCAAAAATTATATATTCCTGAAGTGTTAAGATTTTACACATTTCAAAAAAATAAATTATAAAACAATAAAATTAAGTTTTTGTATAAAAAAGAAAAGGAGCGTACTTAAAAATAAGGCCAGGCCCATTCGTATTTAGCCCATACTTTCCGTACCTCTTCCTTGATTCCTTCTCACACTCACAAAGTCTATAAAGTTTAGCAAACCCAAAAAATGTACAGGTTGGGTTAATTACAGTGAATTACCCTGCTCTGTCCCACTCGTCTCTGTTTTGTCTCACTCACAGTTGAAGTGGCATAACTAAGGTCAAATTATCAGGCTCTCAGATTATGTTAGAGCATTGTATTTAATATATTATCCTTCATAAAGTTAACATAAACATGCATCTTAGGTTAATCACTTGGAACAAGTAGAGGGAAGGTACCCCTAGCAACCATGGCATTTAACGTCCTTATATATAGCAATGTCGGAATAACTGACCTCTCAAGACTGCTGATGAGCAGAACAAAATGACATGCAACCAAAATTATCAGAACTTGCAAGAGCACCCAGAAAAATTGAGCTCAATTACATAAAAAACTAATTGACATTTGATAATGTTTCTTAATTGTACGTACATTGGATGAAACTTTGAACAAGACACAATAAGTATCAAAAGTTTTAACTACCAGTATCTCTTACTTAGATTGGCTGACCTTTGGGAATAATTTGATCTTTGAGCCACATGTAAATAGGAACCAACACAAACCATGTAGCTGCCAACGCACCCAAAGCGAAGCGCATTAAGAAGACGAAAGGATTAATGGGCTTTTCAACATCTTCTTCCTTCGGACCAAGCTGCAGCAAATTGTAGAAACTAATTCAATCATCATATTTTACATTTCATTCTTCTTGTTAAACTACGATAAGGAAATATACTAATTCAAGGGGATAATAATGTAAACATTTTGAAAACAGATCACATTTATTGGCAAAGATAGGTAAAAATATGTTAGCCCTTTATTGGAAATCCAGATTCTAAACCAAAGTATTCACAGCATTCAGTTGAAAAACCCAGAACATTTGCCCGCCCATGTACAAAAATTTTGTAAACAAAAAATATTGTATTATTAAACTTCAATTTATTCAAAGAATGAGAACCTTTATAAGTTGAAATGAAAGTGTGAAACTTTACCTACCTAAGCATGTAAATCAAAACTGAAAGTAACCAGTAAATTCAACCTTGTTAGTTTGATCATCATACTTAGAGTACAGTTATTAATTTGGTTCATTGACACTTCTAACCATCGTATTGCTAGTAAATGATCGGTTGTTTCTTCATTCACATGTGCACTACAGCCTAAGCAAATATCAATAAAGAGTACAAATAGTATGCTTTATTCAGAAGTCATTGTTGTCATACTTTCTCAAGACCATCACAAAGAATTGGAGTGACTTTGCAAGATTAACCTCACACCAAACGATTTGGATCCTCTATTCTTCTGATACATGAAGGTTATTTAGGAAGGCAAACAATTTTGTGCCAGTGTTAAAAAATAAACTTGTAGTTAAAGGGATCTAATCATAAAGAATGGGATATATACTTAAATGTACTGTAAATCATTAAAAAACGGATGCACATCATCAAGGAGGGAGAAAAGGTCACATAGAACCTGCCTTCAATTCAAGTTAAAATATAACAAACAAATCCACAAATAAAAAACAGAGCAAACGAACATAAAAAATATATAGATTGCAAATCTAAGAAGACAAATACCTGTAAAGGAGAATCCCCAGATGCCGGCTTAACACCGGTCACAGAACAACCCATAATCAAGCCATGACGGCGAACCCCACGGTACCACTTTGGACCAATCCTTTTTAGTTGGACATCCTTAAACCCTGCCTTTTGAAACCACTCAATATACTCTTCCTCCTTGGGGAAAAGCATCCAAACATCTGCAAAGAAACGTGACAGCCAAAATGTTGGGTACACAGGACCAATTAGACAGGCCTTGCCTCCAAATTTCAAAACTCTGTAAGCTTCCTTGATGCCACGCTGTGGATCCGGCCAATATTCAATACTGAAAAACCCATTGAGAAGTAAATAACCACATTTGGAATGTGGAAGCTGTAACTATTTGCTTCTTAAAATCACATCCGAAACGTGAGAAATCACATCTGAGATATGGAACCAAACACACTATACATCTATATACACGTAAAAAATAACCAAAATGTAAAGTAACTTCAAATCTAGGTCAATGAATAAATTGAACTCTTCAATAACAACAATGCAACTATGGCACGGCACTGCAAACTTGTAATCACACAATATCATCATATAAGAAAGCAGCATAGATAAGACAGGTGACAGAGCCTTACCTTCCTGCAGACACATATCTATCTGCATAATCGGTTGGAAAGGGGAGATCCTCAGCGTCCCCTTCGATTATTTTGCATTCCTTGAGAGGCTCCTTCTGCTTGGCCTTAGCAAGCTGGTGGGGTGACTGGTCAAGAATGGTGACATTCTTGGCATCTACGTGCTTGACAATACCCAGAGTGGTGAAACCCGTGCCACCACCAACATCCACAACAATCATATTCCTGGAACTGAGATCAGCGGGTTCAAGGGCTTCATCCCTCATGTCCTCAGTCCAATGGCCAGGGTTAATCACATGGTCATACACAATAGAGAGAAACCTATAGAACCAAAACGCCTCTTTCTTGTGCTGAATAAACCTGGGCTGCGAGGTAGGCCTCGAAGCAGAGACACTACACTTGGGCACTACCATGCTCCTAGAGCTGGGGATTCTAGCACTACTGGTAGCAACAAAACTCACTCTGGGAAAAGCCTTACCGTGCAAATCCGAAGCCGTGAAACCCAACCCATTTCCGGTTAGGGTTCTGAGAGTAAGCTTTTCAGTTCCACTGAGCATTACTGAAGCCATTGAACCAATCTACAAACAAAAACCAAAGTTCAATTGAAGTGAAGCTTTAGTTTATCATAGAAACATAGATGTTATCCAGAAAAATGAAAAGGGACAGTGGGAAATTAAGCTCTTTGGTAAGGAAGAGAACAAAAGAAAAGAGGGAAGCATAACCTTAATTGGATGGTGTGACGGTTGAATTTGGTGTGGCTCACGGAACCTAAGAATATTAATTGATATTCATTTCTAACCACTCACTGCTACATACGGAAACATACTCCAATTTCACTAACTTAAATGAGTTTATCACATTTTTTTTCCTCCTCCAATTAGGAAGGATTCAGAACAATTAGTGCACCGAAAACAAATCAGGCAGGGTTATAAAAGCGATAATGAAATAGATTAATGAGTTTTTACCACGATTGATATGTTGTGGTTCTTTGGATTGTTCACTTTTTTTTTAATCAAATAAAGTAAAAATTATGTTATATTTGTCTTTAATTTTGGTAATTTATTATATTTAATACTTTTTAATTAATATTTTAAATACATATAATATTGTATAATTAACCTTCTCGATTATTTGATTATATGTAATATTAGTTTAATAAAGTAATAATCAATATTAAATAAATATAAATAATTTCTTAAAAGTTTTATAAGTAGAAATATTTTACGTATTCAAATTTATTGAATTCAATATTATATTATTATACTGATTTAAGCATTATAATATTTTTGAGGGGATTTGACTCTTTTAATATTCAATATAATTTGATTACGTAGATGTCAAAATATTTGTGATTAAGATTAATTTATTTGAGTTTCTTGGATAACCTTTTTTATTATAATTTTTTTAACAAAAACATTTGGTGTGATTCAATAAAACATATCTTAAGTTATCAATCATCACTTTAACAAGCATTAATATGAATACTTTATCAATAATTTGAAATCTCATATGAAGAAAATGTAAAAGAAGAACAAAACAAATGTTCATGCAAAACTCAAGAGAATTGAGCAAAAACACGAAGAAGAGATGAAAACATTCAAAAGGCAAAATAAAGAAGTGGAAAGACAATTCCGTGTTTTGACAAGATCTCCTCCAATATGTTACACTCCATCATGATATTAGTCTTAGTCGTGCCATTAATCACTACCCTTAAATAAGAGGCTCAAATTGAAGATGAGTCTAATTGAAGAGATGCTCGAGCCGAGCTCGAATCAAATATGAAGAAAGTTGATTCTCATAATATTCAAGGGAAATCCAATCCAAATTGAAGATTGGAAACCCCTTCACTCTCATAATTCTGACAGAGCCATTACTTACTAAATGGAAAACCTTTACTATAGTAGAAGGCCCCTACGATGAAAAGGTTTATAGGAGGAATGGGCTTGGATGAGCATATTTATGTTATCTATTACAAATTAGTATATTTGGTGAAAAAGATGTTTTCTTATGCAGAATTTTTCCTATGGCTCTAAATGTAACAACACTAAAATGGTTTTATGACTTACCTTTTTAGTCAATAGAATCATTTGAGAATCTAACCAAAAAATTCTGAGTTAATTTTGTAACCACAAAACCATATTGACCAACCTGTCTCAACCTCCATGGGTTGACGAGGAGTGAAATGAATCATAGAGGAAATTCATGGAATGATTTAGTGAGGTGAGTCTCACCATACATAACAATTCCTTGATCTAATCATCTCCTTGATAAGAGGATTAAGGCAATGCCAATTTTTTATAGCCTATATATGGAGTATCTAGATTCATTAGAGGATCTCAGCTCGAGCCTTTAGGTTCGTACAATTTGAGGAGAATATTAAAAACAGAAAAAGAATATGTCAAGAAAGGAAAGACTCATCCCATAAATATAACTCAAACAAGATATTTAAGCAAGATGATAGCCATGAAGAGAGGAAATTCACACCCTTGAATGTTAGTGTTGAAATAGTCTTATGAGAAACATGCAATTGGGAACTTGTTAAGTTACTAGAACCAATAGTCACACTGATAAGTTATTATATTCTCATATTTTCTTCCCTTTCTAAACTTATTTTAATTAGTATTTTGGGCTTAACTTTCTATTATTAGTGAATTTTTACTAATTGGGCTTCTTTGGGCCAATAATTCAGATTTTAATTAATTTGAATATATTTGATCTAATTTTTGCTCATTATTAATTTTAGGACAGTTAAAACAATTTTGGGCCTAGAAGATTGGGCTAGATGCCATATTACACTTTAAAGCAATTTTTTGTTTGGAAAATTGGGTCAAATGTCATATTTTATTCTATACGGGTACTAATATTGGTTCACTGTTTTGTTTATAATTTTTGCTACAGATCTCCAAAAATTATGATTCTGGAAGCATTACAAACTAGACACACTCAGATTTCCATAGGATCCAAAATCATTCAATTCGAAGCTAAATTGAATTTTACATAAATTATGCAAAACGGGTCAAGCGCACCAAACTGGCCCAATGGACATGCTTAAGTAATTTAAGTCTCCCAAATTCATTAGACCTTCAAAAATAGTAGAAACAATGACTCTTTAAATCTAACTCAAAAGTCTTTCAGAGGAGACTGACATCGCTTAATCTGGATAAGTATTGAAAATACTGTACATGTTTGAAGTTGGCGGACCTGCACTGAAGCCAACTTATGATGTATTTTGTGGATCAGTTAGGCCCAAACCTAGATTAAGATTAGGGTTAGGGTTATTTATATAAGAGAGGCACATCACACATCACAAAAGGACCATGCAGCCACCACACAACCATCTTTCATCTTCTACAAATTGTATTCAAGTTTGTTTACTTTTTTGTCATTATTCTTATTTTGATTTTAATTGTGTCTCTTCTTCTGTGTTTTCGATTTTTCATGGATAACTAAATATTTATATTGATTTTATGAGGAGAATGCAAGTAGATCTTTGAGGTTTTGTTTTTCAATTTCATTTCATTTGTTCTCTTAACTCTTCATCTTCTAATCTCAGTGTTGAATTATAATCTGTCTATGCTTAATAAACCGAAACTAATATCACAGTTTGCTTAGTTCTGTATTAGATATGAGATTATGTGATGTATGCAACGCTTAATTGTATAAGGATAATTTGGGGTTAATCCTCGCTTAGTTGGTTAATTTCATGTTGGAATAAGGGTTAAGGAAAATTTGGAATTAATCTTCGCTTAGTTGGTTAATTTCATATTGGAATAAGGGTTAAAGCTAATTTGGGATTAATCTTCGCTTAGTTGATTAATTTTGGATTGGAATATAATTTGGGATTTATCTTTGCTTAGTTGGTGAATTTCAAATTAATTTTGTAACCTAGGATAAGTGACACTGCATTGGAATTAGGAAATCAATTGCATTTTAATCTGTTTTTAATCCGCATTTTTATAATTTGCTTCATCTATTATTTTAATTCTGAAAAACCCTCCTTTTGTTGCTTTCTAATTTGAAAAATTGATAAGCTTTGATAGAAATTCGTGGTCTTTGAAAGAAGACCTAGGAAAGATTTCTAGTACTACATTTATCTGTTTTAATTATTTGACCGAATACGACATCGATCACACACCCTCGAATGCAAACCTATCAAAACAATGTGCATGACATCAAAATTATGGTCACACCAATGAGAATTGTTGAAATCTCTAAGACATCATGAATGATCTTATCTAAGTTAACTCCTTAGGCCAATTTATTCAAGGCTATAGGCAAGAACGAGGGTATAGATAGGAAAGATCTTGAGGTTTTCATGATTGAGGTCGAGGATGTTTTGGTGGGCCATGACGGGGACATGATCATCCTCATGACAACTTATCCACAAAACACTCCAAAGAGAAAAAGGGGTGTGATTAACACTATTGCAAGTGGATTCGCAGGGGTGGAAGTACAAATTTAGTTTAGAGGAGACACTTGAGAATTGTGAAGAACGTCAACATAACTCGGTCACTTAAACCTAGAACATTACCCTTAATAACCTTCATTGATAAATATTTTAGCTCATAGACCCCAAGCAAGATGGTTCTATGGTAATAATAGTTTACATTACTAATTAGGAAGAAAAAAAGAGACAACTATTTACTAAAATAGCTCAATAGATATCTTGTATTGGTCCACCTTTCTAAAGATGGACATATCACATGATTTGATCCAACCTTATCTTGATCCTCTTGTGGATTTGTTGGTGAGTGAGTTAATACTCATGGATATATAGATTTTCTTACCACCTTTGGTATTTGAGGAGAAGATAAGAGTATTTTAGTAAGGTATATATTGGTAGAGGAAAACACATCTTAAAATGTTTTCATAGAACGAAGAACCCTAAATAAACTCTGGAAACATTGTGCTCACAACACATATGGGCATGAAGTTTTGCATTGGAGGAGGACAAATTGTTACAATCAAAGCAGACCCCAAAGAGGCTAGAGAATATTATGTTCTTAGCCTTAAAATTCAATGTTACTTATTAAAATGAACCCTTGGAAATCCCTCATGCTAATGATCGAGCTGACATAGCCAAAACAATGTCAAAGAAGTTGATGTTGATCCTCATAAAAAATCAGAATATAATCAACCCAATTTTGATGAACCAATTGTCGAGTTTCAACTTGGATCTAACCCTTAACAAATAACTCAAATGGCAAGTCATAGATGGAGATCTTCAAACACAAGTAAAGGAAGTACTTTATAAAAACGTCAATCTCTTTACATGCAGTGCAACAAATATGTTAGGCATTAATCCATATTTTATATGTCATAAAATTGTTATTTTACCAAGAGCAAAATACATAACATAAAGAAAATGTAAATTACAAGAAGAAAGACAAAAGATATTAAAATAAGAAGTTTAAAAACTATCAAAAGTCAATTTCATTCGATAAGTAACATACACAACTTGGTTAGCAAATATAGTGTTAGTAAAAAAAATCAAATGACAAAAGGCGTATATGCCTTGATTACACCATTTGAAGAAATTTGTCCTAAAGATTTTTATCCCTTACCAAGCATAGATTAGTTAGTAGATAGTACCTCCAGTTATAGGGTACTCAATTTCTTGGATGTATACTCAAGATACAATCAGATACCCATGTTCCCATCTAATGAGGAGGGAGCTAACTTTTGTTATGAAGTTATGCCTTTTTGTCTACAAAAATACTAGTGCAACATATTAGAGGTTAATGGACAAAATGTTCAAATATTTAATAGGTGACATAATGAAAGTTTATGTGGATAGCATGGTCATCAAATCTAAAAAAAGTAGTGATCACCCAAAGCACTTAGAAAAAAGTCTTTGTCGAAGTTTAGAGGCATAACATGAGACTTAACCCAGAAAAATGTGTATTTAAAGTAGGTGGAGAAAAATTTTCAGGGTTTACAATTACACGAAGAGGAATAGAGGCAAACCTTGATAAATGTGAGACTATCCTAGCCATGCAAAGTCCTCATATTATTAAGGAAGTTCAATGATTAAATGACAAACTAGTCTCATTAGCATGGTTCATTCCTATATTGGCCAAGAAAGTAAAATCAGTTTTTAAACGGTTAAAAACAACTTAGAAGCTTGGATAGAACGAAGAGTGTAATGAGATGTTTCAAAAAATAAAAAATGGCATTGCTTCTTTACCTATATTGACTTGTTTGTACTCAAGAGCTACTCTCTTAATATTTAGCTATTTCCACCTCGATCATAAGCTTGGTACTAATATGTGAGGAAAATAATAGAAAAAGTCAAGTATATTTTACCAGTAAAAATTTTGCAACCAATAGAGACAATTTCACATTAGAAAAGTCAATTTTAACTCTGATAAACTTGGCTAAAAGATTATGACAATATTTTCAAAGTTATCCTATAGTAGTTAAAATTGACTACCCCATTAGGCAAATATTACAAAAGCCAAGTTAGCTAAAATAATGATAGCTTGATTTTTTACCTATCCAAATTTGATATAACATATGAAAGTTGATGACCAATGAAAGCTCAATTCTTATTCATCTTTCTTATTAAACTTCCACCTCAAGGAGAAAAACATGAGTGGTAGACCTTATTAGTAGATGACTCTTCAAATAATAGGGGATTCGAAGTTGGAATCATTTTAAAAGGCCTTGTCGCCGCCGTCAAAATGAGGCGGTCGGAGCGACGTGATGGTTCCGACTTTCCATTTTTCGCGTTTTTATTGGTGTGGTTACAACGCCTTTAGGTTGTCTGATAACCGGGCTGAACCTAGGGGCAAGGTTTTTGAAAAGGTGTTCTTGGATTGTCCGATAACCGGGCTAAACCAAAAACTAGTTTTTGAAGGGTTCTTTTGGAGTCGCCACCGACGTTTTTACCGGAAACATCGGAAAAGGAATTTAAAAGGCATTGGTTTTCGAAAAACCAACTTTGGTCATTAGAACCAGAGTTGGGTAAGAGAGTTAGTTACGTGTAAGGGAAGTGTTAGTTCCCTTACGACGCCCCTTTCGGGTTCCCTATGATGGGCTAGCTACTTTAAAGTAAATAAACCGGTGAAAAATACGTTTTTACCCTTTATTTTGCAGAATTTTAAAATTATGACTACATGGCCCTAGTTTCTATTGCATAATTAAATTAAAGCGGTAAAATAGAGAGAGAGAGAGTATGAAAACCTCCGAAGCAAGCTTTTCTATTAATTCTTTGCAATTAGGGTGCTTTTTGGCAGCCCTTCACTCATTTACAGCGTCGGAATCTCTCAAAAACGCTATAAAACACTCTAGAAAGCTCTCAGAAACTCCGAAAATGCTTCGGAGGGGTTCTAGAAAGAGAATTTGAAGAAATATCTAGAGAGAGAATGGAAGAACTCTATAAAATGAGGGGAATGGCGCTCCTATTTATAGGGATTCGCGCCTGTCAGGTCAAGACGGGCCGTCTCGTCTAACAAGGTCGAGACGGCGGTCTCGCCATTTGCGCAAGACGAGACGGCGGTCTCGACCTTAAAAGGCGAAAATCCTTATTTTCGAGCCAAAAATCCCTCCTATCCTAGTATGGGGCCTAATAGTCTCTCCTAATGGCTTCTTAGGCTTCATCCATCTTTAAAAAGGAGGTCTTCTGGTCTTTATTATGAGGCGGGGCAAGATTTGTGGTCTACAGCTGCCCCCCCTTTACCCGACTAGTCGACTGCTGGCCTGCTGTGCCAAGGAGATCGACTGGAGGGTAAAGGAGTTGACCCTCTTGCCCGGTTGTCCTTCAGACTTTCCGTCTTTGTGACGATTGATCTTCTGGGAAAAGGTGTGCTTCCAGGATGCTTCTTCTGGCGGTAGTTGATCCTTTCGACTGATAAGTACGAACCCCTATCTGGTTTGACGAGTATGAACCCTCATCCGGTAAGCCCCCTTTTGTAAGGCCTGACGAGTATACACCCTCATCTGGTGTTTGACGAGTATGAACCCCCGTCCGGTAAGCCCCCTTTTGTAAGGCCTGATGAGTATACACCCCCATCTAGTGTTATGCCTCCGGATGCTCCTTCTTGCAGTAGCTGATCCTTTGGCTGTGGTGGCGGCTTACTGCTCTAGCTCATGCGCCCTATGTTGAGATGTGTTCTCTTGTCTTTGATTTGGTTGTCCGGTCTGCGCCGGGGATTTTGTTGGTGTTCATCCAGCCTTGTCGGTTACTGGGGATTCTTTGTTTTTGATCTTTTGATGGTGATCACCCAACTCTTGTTGGTTGGTCGGGTGGGCTTTGTTTGTGTTCGACTCTTGCCTGGTTGTCAAAGAATTTGTTGGTCAAGGTGGTTGACTTTGTTTCAATCCTGCCTTTTTTTCGCGGTTTTATCTCTTTTTTTCTCGCGATTTTGGATTTTGGCTTTTTTTCTTGAGCGTAAGTCTTTTTACTCTTTATCTTCTTTTGATTACGCTGACTTTTGGAAGGGATAATAAGAAGATGCATGGAATAAAATTTTATTTATGAAATATTTTATTACAGCAGCCCTATTCTATAAGTGTTATCCCCAAGACTATGGGCTATCGTCTGGAGACGATCCGTAGGAGGGAAATTGCTGGTACATATGTCTCCAGAATTCTGCTTGGTCCCGGACTTCATCGCAGTACTCTTGCTGGAATGTTGCCCAGTCTTGCCTCATTCCCTCCTGATACTAGTATATCGTCTCTAGTCTGGTGTCGAAGGCTTCTTGTCTTAGGGACATCTGTTCTTGCCTTACAGACATCTGCTCGAATTGCTGGCGCAGATCGTAGATGTTGCGGTTTACGCTAGCAAAGTCGTCTGTGTACTGCTGCTGATGCTGCTGTTGTGGTTGTTGGAAATCGGGAGGTGTCAGGAGATCGTGCATTGCCACGATGTCCTAGAGGTCCAAGGCGAAATCCAGCGATGGGTGGAGGACCAGTTGGGTTCCGCGACGCATTAGCATCCCCATGCTGACCAGTATCGACCCGTTGATGGACTCGAACCATTGGCTAGAGGCCAGTTCTTCCCGGGCACTGCACCCCCATTTTTCTGCCAGGGGGGTGATGAGGGGGGCCATGAGGACAGCTCCCACCGGCCTGCTCCCGAAGTCCTTGAGGGCCTTCAGGAAGAAGTAGCCGGGGTTGCATCGATGCCTCTGGCACATGCAGTAAAGGATGAAGAGGTCGGGGAGAGTTACCTTACCCTGACTCTCCTTCCTGCCGTGGATGGTCCCTGCCAGCAGCTTGTGGCAAATGCGGAGGGCCGGGGGAAGTGCTGAGCCCTTCATCAGTGTGGGCAGAGTGGGGACCCTGGTGAGCTCCTCCCACATCTCGCCGGCAGTGAGGTTGGTGGGGCGTGCGCAGATGGCCTCCTGGTATTCCCGGGTCAGCACGTCTTCGGGCTGGACGAATCCAATGGATACGTTGAATTCGTCCAAGGTGGTGGTCCGATACATCCCACCCATAAAGTATGTCACCATCTTTGTTGGTGACAGGCCTGGGATCATGGAGGGAGTTTCGGCGTAGGAGATGGAGGCCAGGAACTCCATCACTGCTTGAGGGTACACATGGGTGGGGGGAGACTGCAGGAGGAAGCCCCATCCAATGTTATCGATGTTGGCCCGGACGTCGTCCTCCCATCCAAATTCGGCGAGGATGCCAAAGTCTAGCTTGAGCATGGGGTGCCATGCATACCCCCTGATGTGCTCTAAGCGAGCCTGGTGTAGCGGTGAGAGCCGTGCGGGGTCTTGAGGAGCAGGTGCTGAGGAACTGCTAGGGCCAGCAGGTCCTCTTCTCTTCCTTGAATGACTTCCACAGAACATTTTGACGAGAAAGCGCTTGGAAGTGAGAGATCTAAGAGTTGGAGTGCAGAGGAGTTGTGGAGAGCCTCAAGACCCCTCCCCTATTTATAGGGAAAAAATTGAATCCGGGACCGCCGTCTGGGAAGTCGAGACGACGGTCTCGATTTTGTGCAAGTCGAGACGACCATCTGGGAAGTCGAGACGGCGGTCTCGACTTTGGCCTTAAACGAGACGGCCGTCTCGCCAAGCAGGATGGCCGTCTCGTTTTTAGCTAAGTCGAGACGGCGGTCTCGTTGGTCGAGACGGCGGTCCCGTTTTGCTTGAGACCGAGACGGCGGTCTGGGAATTCTGGACGGCCGTCTCGAATTACGGGGGTTTTTTTTGTGTTAAAAGAAAATAGGACCTGGTTCAAAAACATTTTATGCATGCAATGTTTTTATGTTTGATGTCCTATAATGCCTATTTCAATTAGTTTTTCAGAAGGATTTGACTGACGTGTCTTGTAGCGCCGGATGTCCTCTGATCTGGGTTTTTGCGTTTGGCTGTACCATGCCGGACCTCTTATGACCGAAGGGTAGCTTGTTTTTCTTTTTACACTTTCCTCCCTTTTTTTTTGTAGAGCACTCTTTGTCATGTAATGTCCCTTTTTCTCCACTCTTAGGGGTTTCAATCCTCTTGTTGACTATACGCCTCCATATTCCCAAATTAATTATTAGAATATTGTTGTGAGGGTCAAGAGAAAAGAAGTAAAGAGGTAAATTCAATGGCTTGTGTTTTAGAAGGTTAATTTTATTTAGAAAAAGGTTTTTGTAAGAATGGTTGGCTAGGGTTAGGCTTAGGTATTTAAGCTTTTTGTCTAAGCAAGCGTTTCCCCCCTTTTTTTTGTATTTGCGCCTTAGTTTTATTTCCATTGCTTTTTGTGGCTAGTTGATTTCCCTAGATCGCCCTTCGGGTTTTCGAACTAGGATATTGTGCTAGTCCTAAATTTTGTCTAGGTTCCTTTTTTTGTATTTTTAGGGAATCCTAGCGGACCTTATTTTGTAACCCTAACTTTTGCCTAGGCTACCCTTTATTTTTGTTCGGGTATCCTACCAGGTTGACCCTATCTTTTGCGTAGCCCCCTTAGTGGGTTTCCTACCGGGTTTTTTTTTCTTTCTTGGCCTTTGGCTTCTACGGGATTTTTCCCCTCTTTTTTTTGTGTATTTATTTTTTGTTCACAATATTGGCGAAGCAGGACTTTTCTTTATGGTGAAGTAAGGTCTTATTTGGTGCTCCTAATCAACCAGTTTGATTGTGTCGGCAATGGTGAATTTTTGGTTATTTGGATGCGCTTTTTATTCTTCTTTTCTTTTCTTTTTCCATTTGCTTAGACAGGGTTATTGTGAGGTCTAGTCAGAAATAGCGAGAAAAGAAGCAGATAGTAAGAAGCATTCTTTATTAATTAATAAGGTAATATGTGCCCTAAAATGCCCGGGGGTCGGGCTAGCCCCGAGGGATAATCTCTAACAATCATGGGGTTTACATCCCTTAAATGAAGAAAAAGATTTCCTAATGACTAGGGTAGCTCTTGACGCTTGCACCCCTCCACTTCGGAAAATTTGCTTGAGTGTGCGGAGGGGAGACTTCCCTTTTCCTCTTTCTGCTCGGCCCTTAGTAGGGTCATATCCTAGGCCATGTTTGAAAGGATTATCTTGGAATTCTGGGGGTTCCCTTATGCCTTGGGAGTCTGCCCCCAGTCCTTGGCCAGGATGGTAACCATGCTTCATCATTATGCGGGCTACCTTTGTGTTTTTGGGAAGTCTTTCTATACTGGCAATTTCAAGTGCTTGAAAAGATGTTTCAAGGGCCTCTTCAGCCGCATCCACATAAGGTTGGGTGGACGATCCACTGATCAGGATATCATCTTCTGCTTGGACCGTGACCAATTTGTCGTCCACTATGAATTTGACTTTTTGGTGGAGCGTCGAAGGTACTGCCTTAGCGTCATGAATCCAAGGTCTGCCGAGGAGACAACTGTATGCTAGAGTAATGTCCATTACGTGGAAATCGACATTGAAGATAGTGGGTCCAACTTGGATTGGTAAATTAACTTTTCTCACTACTTCTCGCTTTGATCCGTCGAAGGCTCGAATGATAGTGCTGCTTGGGCGCAGACGGGTTCCTTGGATAGTCAACTTGTCTAGTGTGCACTTGGGCATCACGTTCAAGGATGACCCGTTATCCACAAGAACTTTGGCGATGAGGTACTCCTTGCACTTGATCGAGATGTGCAAGGGCTTGTTGTGGTTCGACCCCTCGAGGGGTAGTTCTTCCTCTGTAAAGGTGAGGTGATCGCTTGCCATAATGTGACCGACGATCCTCTCAACCTTTTCTTGGGATATAGTATGAGGTACATGCGCTTCGCTCAAGACCTTCAGCAGGGCATTTCTGTGCGGTTCCGAGCTCATCATTAGAGATAACAATGTTATCTTTGCAGGTGTACGATTGAGCTGGTCTATAATGGAATACTCGCTTTGCCTTATAAACTGGAGTAATTCCTCTGTCTCCTCCTTGGATTCCTTATTTTCTTTTTCCTCTTCGGTATTTTTATTTTTTCCTTTATTTTTGGGGACATCTTCTGGTGAGTCCTTGGGGGAGTAGACTCTTCCACTTTTAGTCATGCCCCCAATGCCGGCTATATTCATGATATCCTCTTTTATTGGTGAAAATTCCCCATATCTCCACGGTACAACTTTATTTGACTCGTAGGGGAAAGGACGTGGCATAAATAGTCGCACTAGTGTCCTTACCCCCTCTTCCTTATTTTTGAGGACCAACGGTCGAGACTTATTTTCCTCTCGTGATGAGTCGACCGTCGGAGAAAGCTTGATTAGGAGTGGCTTTCTCTCCATTCTTCTGATTTGGAAGACGTGTCAGTTAATCCTTCCTTTTTATTATCTTATTTATTAAGCGTGAAAGGAGGGGAATTTAAATATGCAGATGAATGTTATGCATGCAAGTAGATAATTGTTGAATAAAGGAAAATTTCATTTATCCGTTAGAAGGTGTACATTCCCCTATTCCATACTACGAAGCAACTTTTGGCAAAAACGGAAAAGCCTAAAGAAACCCACAGGCGGGTCTTGATCTCTATGTAATTCCCTTTCGGCTTCCCGGACGTGACGAGCGAGTGCTTCGCTTTGCTTCTTGACTGCCTGGCTCATATCTTCGTTGTACTTTTGAGCCTCTTTGATCTTCGCCTCTTGATGGACGACCAAGGCTTGTAGTTCATCGAGTTTTGTAAGGGCTCGGTCCTTTTCTTGTAGTACTTGGTCGTACTGAGCTAGCCCGTCTCTTTCTTTATAGCGTAGCTCAGTGAGACTTCTGTTGAGTCTCCGATTGGCCTCTCGCTCTTGGCGTATTTCTAACCGAGTCTTGGTGAGGTCTTGCAACAAATCCTTGATCGTCTGAGCCTATTTTGCTAATTCGGCATCAAGGCGTGCTGATTTGGCAGTTATTTCCTGAAGTTGGCTATCCGAGCTGGTTCTGGCAGTTTTGGATGCTCGGATAGCTTGCTCATTAGAGTCAGCACACTGGTCCTTGAGGCGCACTATTTCATGATCCTTTTTTCCTGCATTGCCTTTGCAGACCATCAATGGTGAGGATAGATTCTTGCTCTCTCTCTTCAAGGGCCCTCATCTGGGCTCCCATGATTTCTATCCTCTAGGTCAAGGCATCGACTTGAGCCTGCAGCTCTTCACTACTGGTGCTTGTAATGAGTGAGGTGGATGGTTGAGACATCCCTCTTCTTTTTCTCCACACCTCATAGTCACTGGAGACAGCCACTCGAGCTTTTCCTAGCTCTCTATCTCCCATAAAGAAAGGTTTCTCCCATGCTTTTCTCACAGCTAGTGAGTTGACGATTGTGCATGGGTCTCCGGAAAAACACAGTCCTCCGAGTTCCCCTCGAGAAATGGTAGTTTGGGTTCTCATGAGCTGTCTCATAGCTACTCTAGGTGAGTAGGCTATGCAACCCCTGAGTCCTATCATGGGTACGTTCGGATAATCTCCACATCTGATGAGGACTGGACCGGGTCGGAACCAAGGGCAGACCCAGGATAAACTGTTGGTGTCCAAGTGTTCCAACTCGTCCTTCCACTCTGAAGTTAGGCGTCGTTGGAGAGGGATTTTGGAGAAGCTCCTCAAAGGGTCTGGGAACATCCCCATGTGACTAGAGGCGTAAAAATGTGTAATGCCCCACACAAAGAGTAGTGAAGAGCAGCAACGAAGTGTTTTTCCTTGCTTCTGGTGGCAGAAATCCACCGAGAGCAAGGTGTCGGCAAGAATTGCAGGCAAGAGACTTTTTGAGTGCACGTCCCAGGTGAAGAAGGCGTCCATGACGGCTTGATCCACTGTGTTGAGGTGGAAGGGAAACAAGATTGTTCCAAATATTATTAAGGCCAGGGTTTTGTTGAAAGCGACCCATTCTGTCCTTTCAACCAAATCGGACAGGTGGCATACCTCTGGTGGCATTACCGCGCAAAGCCGTTCCAATTTTTCAGCATGGTATCGGGGAATGTCCACCTTCTTCAATTGTCTACTAGTCCCCTCCATTTTCTAAAATCAAAATGCATGTTTTATGAAAATGATGCTTATTGAATGAATGCGAGTGTTTATTTTTATTTATCATGTTTTGTATGATGTATTTTTTGAAAAATAAACTACCTATATGGGGGTAATTTTTTTTGAACCAGGTCCCTTTTATTGTTTTGGAATCAAATTTTTATTTTTTGTTTTATTTTTATCTTTATTTTATAGCCTTTTATCTCTTCTGTCGGACTGCGTGACTACTTAGCTTACAAAGAACTTGAAACCAGGCTAGCTAAAAGGCAGACTTTCCGAGATAAAAAATGGCTTTATGCGAAAGGATAGTTAACGTCCCTTATCTCTTCTGTCGGACTGCGTGGCTACTTAGCTTACAAAGAACCTGAAACCAGGCTAGCTAAAAGGCAGAATGTCCGAGATAAGGGTGTTTATTGCAAAAGGATTTTTTTTTTGTGATTTTTCTGTTGTTTGGTTATGCTATGCAACAGACAAATGCAACAAATAGATGCACACACAATTCAATCATCCACGAACAGGAGAGAAGTCGTTTTAATCACGAGGTAGGGTTTTCCTGCAGAAAAGTGCTTTGGCGAAGGTAGGTTCTAACTGTTCTCACCAAGGTTTAAGGCCCCCAAGGTGCCCCCATTATAGGGTCCCCACTCTCCAGTCTTCCGACCATGCTTAGCATTAAGGTCATAGTCAGTCTTTGTCCCAAAAGAGGAAGGTTATCACCTTGAGTGGTGGTTTCCGATCACACTGGTGGGCACAAGGTCATCACTACAGCGAACCGTACCTGCCACCCACTCCCTATGGATTTCTCACTTGCCCCCGGGTATAGAGGGAACTGTTGTGTGCAAGGGTTTGTGTACAGTTTGTATTTCAACCAATTGCGTAAGTATAAACAAACAACAGTTATTAAAGCCAAACATTAAAACATGTTATAATACAAGGTAGGGTAAAAGCGTAATTTTCTTCGCTTATTTATTTTTAGCTGGCCCATCACTAAATGGGATCAACTCTCTAGGCTTCCCCAGCGAAGTCGCCATCTGTCACCGCCGTCAAAACGAGGCAGTCGGAGCGACGCGATGGTTCCGACTTTCCATTTTTCGCATTTTTATTGGTGTGGTTACAACGCTTTTAGGTTGTCCGATAACTGGGCTGAACCTAGGGGCGAGGTTTTCGAAAAGGTGTTCTTGGATTGTCCGATAATCAGGCTAAACCAAGAACTAGTTTTTGAAGGGTTCTTTTGGAGTCGCCACCGACGTTTTTACCGGAAACATCGGAAAAGGAGTTTAAAAGGCGTTGGTTTTCGAAAAACCAACTTTGATCATTAGAACCAGAGTTGGGTAAGGGAGTTAGTTACGTGTAAGGGAAGTGTTAGTTCCCTTACGACGCCCCTTTCGGGTTCCCTATGATGGGCTAGCTACTTTAAAGTAAATAAATCGGTGAAAAATACGCTTTTACCCTTTATTTTGCGGAATTTTAAAATTATGACTACATGACCCTAGTTTCTATTGCATAATTAAATTAAAGCGGTAAAATAGAGAGAGAGAGAGAGAGTATGAAAACCTCCAAAGCAAGCTTTTCTATTAATTCTTTGCAATTAGGGTGCTTTTTGGCATCCTTTCACTCTTTTACAGCACCGGAATCTCTCAAAAACGCTATAAAACACTCTAGAAAGCTCTCAAAACTCCGGAAATGCTTCGGAGGGGTTCTAGAAAGAGAATATGAAGAAATATCTAGAGAGAGAACGGAAGAACTGTGTGAAATGAGGGGAATGACGCTCCTATTTATAGGTATTCACGCCTGTCAGGTCGAGACGGGTCGTCTCGTCTGACAAGGTCGAGATGGCCGTCTCGCCATTCGAGACAGCCGTCTCGCCTTGCAGGAATGGCGAGATGGCCGTCTCTCCAAACGAGATGGTGGTCTCGCCATTTGCGCAAGACGAGACGGCGGTCTCGACCTTAAAAGGCGAAAATCTTTATTTTCGAGCCAAAAATCCCTCCTATCCTAGTATGGGGCCTAATAGTCTCTCCTAATGACTTCTTAGGCTTCATCCATCTTCAAAAAGGAGGTTTTCTGGTCTTTATTATGAGGTCGTGCAAGATTTGGGGTCTACAGGCCTTGATGATATCATAATCGAACAAGATCTCAGGTTTGTTAGAGAAGTGACTCCAAACTCATTCAAAAATATGTCACATATTATCTCCAAGTGAAAGAACCTGCCATACAATATGGCTAGAAATTTAATAAATGGTTTTGGTCATTTTGAGATAGAACACATACCTAGAGGATAGAATAATCAAGTTGATACTCTCTCAAATCTTGCTAGCACAAATGACTCCTATTATACATTATTTAAAGAATGGAATACCTCCAAGCAATTCAGATGAAGCTCAAAAAATGAGGAGAACCATGATTTTCTTTGTCTTTCATAGTGGAGAACTTTTTAAAAGAGGATTCTCAAGTACTCTATTAAAATGTTTGAAAAATCAAGTTGAATACGTCATGAACGAATTCCATAATGACATATGTGATGTTCACTCAAGAGCTAGAAGTATGGTAGCTCAGATACTTCGAGTTAGATATTATTGCCAATTAAAAAAAAAACACAAAAGAGTTTGGACAAAAATATCAAGCATGTAAAAAAATTGGCCTAATATTTAAAGCACCACCTAAGAAGTTGCATAGTATATTAACAACATAGTTATTTGCTAAATGAGGCATAAATATACCCGACTTGTTCCCATAACAAAAGGGCAAGTAAAATTCTTTATTGTTGTAATTTATTATTTCACTAAGTGGATCAAAGCAAAACCTCTAGCTACTATTAGGACCTAACATGTACAAAAATTTATTTAAAAAACATAATATGCAAGCATGAGATTCTCCATACTATTATAATAAACAATGGAAGGAAATTCAATGGTAAATGCTTAGAATAACTATTAGAAAAGTTAACTGTAAAACACCTAGTGACGTAGTAGAACATACTCAAATAAATGGATAAACAAAAGTTGCAAATAAGGTCATATTAAATAAGCTCAAACGAAAGTTCAAACAAGTTAAAGGATGCTAAGCCAAAGATATTCAAAATATATTCTTGAAATATCATTGTACTCCTCAATCCTCACTGCAAGAAACACTTTTTCGCCTAATGGTACTGATGTCATAATACTAATTGAAATAGACAAAGAATCCTGAAGAATGAAACATTTTGATGAAAGTCATAATGATGAAAACCTCAAAAAATTGGACTTGGTAAGAGAAGTTCGTGATCATGCTCATATCAAAGAGGAAACCATTAAAAGACTAGCTGAGAGGAGATATAATACAAAAGTAAGAGAAAGAAATTTTCAGAAAGGAGAAAAGTTGGAGAAGCTCATAAAGACTAAGTAGTGGATGGAGTACACAAATTATAATATTATGGAGAAAAATTGGAGAAGCTCATAGAGATCGAGTAGTGGATGGAGTATACAAATTACAAGAGTTGTCCGAAAAAATGAAACACAAACATGGAATGCAACTCGTCTAAAGGCATATTATAGTTGAGGTAAGAAAAAAATATTTCAAGCTTGAACAAAGTTATATTACAAAGTGAAAAGGCGTATCTACCACAACTTGCCAAAATATTTACTTCAAATTTATCCATTTAGCACAAACACTAACATGAAAAGGTATAATTGCCATTATATCTTGCCTTAAATATTAAATATGTCAATCTACTCATGTAACGACAAACTAGAGCAAAAGAACATAGTTATCGTAACATGTTATCACTACACAAAACTATCATAGCATGTCATTGTAGACCCTAAATCTTGTCCAACCTCACAATAAAGTTCAGAAATTCTACGTTTTAAAGATGGACAAGGCTTCATAGGGCACCTAGTAGGGTTCATTAGGCTCCATCTAAGAAAAGGAGGGTTTTCTTAGAAAATAAAAAATAAAAATTTTGTCAGGAGACCTGAGACGACCGTTCCACATTCCATGGTGGCCTGGGACGGCCATCCCACATTTCAGATGGTCGTCCCACCTTCCTTGGTTGCCTGGGACGGCCGTCCCAAATTCTAAATGCTCGTCCCACCCTCTTTGGTGGCCTGGGACGACCGTCCCAAAATTCCAGACGGCTGTCCCGACTGACAAAATTCGGGACGGCCGTCCCGACTTCCTTGGTGAGCGAGCCTATAAATAGGACATCAATCCTCATTGTTTTCCACACATTCTCACACCTAGAGATGTTCCTAGATAATTCTAGGCACTGAGTAGTCTTTCCAATAGTCCATTTGGGTAAAAATCGGTTAAGGAAGTCTTCTTTTGAGACATTCGGCTCTCGGCAATTTAATAATTTTTTTGTTCAAGGGAGGAGTGCTCGTGTAGTGGGAGGAGACTGCCAAAAAGTGTCCTCAAGTTTAAAGATTTATAAAAGCCCACTTTGAAGGTTCTTTTCAATCCCTTACTCTTTTTATCGCTTTCCTTTGTGTGCATTAGAAATTAGGGTCATGTAGATATCTAAATAAATATTGCAAATAAATAAATAAATAGGGTAAATGCATAATTTCTACAATCTTTATTTTATGAATTAATCCATCATAGGGAACCTGAAAGGGGCGTCGTGGGGTACTAACACCTTCCCCACGCATAACTAACTCCTTTACCTGACTCTGGTTATAATGAACAAAGTTGGTTTTTCTTAACCAACGCTTTTTTTTTTCTTTTTCAATGTTTCCGATTAAAACATTGGTGGCGACTCCATAGAACCCATTTTGCGAAAATATCACTTTTAAGGTTAGTCCAGTTATTAGGCATCCTAAAAGTGATGACCAAATTATTTTACGAAAATGCTAGATCAAACCATCGCGTCGCAATCACTTGCACATTTTGTTCCCCCCTCGCTTGGGGATGACGATGACAAATAGCGACTCCGCTGAGGAAGCCTAGAGAGTTTATCCATTTAGTGATGGATTAATTCAAAAGAAAATAAAAGATTTGAAATTACGCTTTTATCCTTCTTTGTATGTATAACATGCTTTATTTGTATGATTTTAATAACTGTTGTATGGTTATTTTCCACAATTGTTTGAAATAAAAACTGTACACAACCATTGCCCACAACAGTCCCTCTATACCCGAGGGCATGAGCGATAAATCTTAGGGAGTGGGTGGCATGTACGACCGACTGTGGTAATGGTCCTAGTGCTAGCAGGTCATTGTCGGAAATCACCACTCAAGGTTATAACCCTCCTCTCTTAGTCTGTAGGACTTCGACAGAGCCTTGAGTCACGCAAGGTTTGAGGACTGAGAGACCGTGGGAACCCTATAATGGGGGCACCTTGGGGACCTGACTTTGGTGAGAACAGTTAAAACCTACCTTGCCAATGCACTTTTCTATAGGATACCCCTACCTCATGATTAAACATCGTCGCTCTGTTCGTGGATGAGTGAATTATTTGAGCATATGGTTGTTGCATTAGCGTAGAATAATCATACAATAGCCTAAAAACAAAAAACAAAACAAAAAACAATAATAGAAAAGTATAATAAAACGATTTTGACGAAGTCAAATTATTCATACCCTCATGATTTTAGGAGTGGTAAAACCAAGAGAGAAAATAAATGCATAAGGAAAGCATGCATAAGCATCATCCTAATACATCATTCAATACATCATTCAAGAAGGTCTTTCTCATCCATAATGACCATATCGACGAAAGAATGAAACAAGGACTAAAGAGTGGGAGGATTGCACAGCCTTTCTCATCCAATACATCATTCAAGAAGGTCTTTAGCAAGAAGAAGGAGGGAAACGTGAATACCATCAACCTTGCCACTCCTTCTTCCTCTTCGCAACCTGCCAGGCAGTCACGCAAACAAGAGAGGAAATTTACTCCCCTTCCAACCTCCTATGAGAGTCTGCTGCCAAAGTGGGTAGAAGCCAAGCTCCTAGCACGTGCTCCTCCGAGAAAGATGGATTCACCCTACCCTGATTGGTACAAACCAAACGAAAAATGTGATTACCACTCAGGCACCCCTGGGCATTTTGTGGAGAATTGTTTGACCTTGAAGTATAAGGTTCAAGAGTTGTTGGATGTCGGGTGGATCACTTTTGACGCTCCCGCTCCTAATGTGGACATCAAGCCTCTATCGTAACCGGAATAGTGGGGTTGGATAAGAGAAGACCAGCTGATTAGGGCTCTTTATTTTAGTATTTACATTTTTAAGCTTCCGGTGTATCTCTCGAGATCCCTGCCCGTGGTCGCGAGATCTTTGATTAAAAGGACTTTGTAAATATTTCTTTTTTATCAATACAATGAGGCCTTTTTATAGTATTCATATTCTTTTTCATTCTTTTCTCACTCATTATTCTTTCAAAATAATTGGTAATAAAATCTAAACCTAAACAGAACCATAAAAACAATCATGTTTGTGATGGATGACTCTCTGTGGGATCCGAAAGCCGAAGGCGAATGGATCAGGTCAGACAGTGAGGAGGGAACCATCTCCCCAGACATGCAAAGACTGCTAGAACGGGAAGCTCGACCTATACAACCCTACCAGGAAGAAACCAAGGCCATTGATTTAGGGCAAGTGGATGATAAGAAAGAAATAAATATTGATACCCAAATCAATGATAACGTCAGGGAAGGGTTAGTACAACTACTAAGAGAGTAGGAGAACATATTCGCATGGTCCTACCATGCTATGCCAAGACTTCAAAGTTCAACATCATAATTCCTCTCCCTACCGACCTAAAATGAATGGTGCAGTAGAGACAACTAATAAAAACATCAAGAAGATCATCCAGAAGATGGTCAAAACCTACAAGGATTGGTATGAAATGTTACCTTTTGCCCTTCATGGTTATCGAACCTCCGTACGGACCTCCACATGAGCTATTCCATTTTCCCTCGTATATGGCATGAAGGTCGTACTTCCAATAGAGGTCGAAATACCTTCCCTGCGAGTTATCATGGAAGCAAAACTAATAGAAGTTAAATGGGTCCAAAGCCAATACGACCAATCAAACTTAATCGAGGAAAAATGGTTGGACTCCATATGTCATGGACAAGCCTACCAAAAGAAGATCAAAAGGGCTTACGACAAAAAGGTCAACCCCCATACTTACCATGAGGGGGATTTAGTGGTAAAGAAATTGCTTCCAGCCCAAAAGGATAAAATCAAAAAATGGGTGGCAAATTATGAAGGGCTCTTTGTGGTTAAGCGAGCTTTTTCGGGAGGATCTCTTATCCTCGCCGACATGGATGGAGAGGAACTTCGACACCTAGTCAATTTCGATGCGGTGAAGAATTATTATGCTTGAAGACATTGCTCGTGACCCGCCATAATGAAAATTCGCAAAGGACATCCTGGGAAAAAGTTAGGGTCCACATTCCTCACTAGGATACGTCCTAGGCAAAATTTAGAGGTTTCGAAAAAAAAAATCCTAAGAGCAATGGTTACCCTAGTCGAAAACCAAAAGGCAGATAAGGTAACATCCTTCTATAAGCAAGTAACCTACATAGTTTTCACTCTGGGCTCGAGCATCTTGACTGAAGCAACTAGGAAAACTAGGGGGCAAATATCATAGACATGATTGTTGAAGCCTACACAGTGTAGCCAACCTTGGTCAGACATTCTTCTAAATCCCTTTGTAAAAAAAAAGAAAAAGAAAGAAAAACCTTTTGCTCATGCATATCAATAAAATTCTCTTTCATTTCTTTTCTCTTGACCAATTTATGAAAATGCCTCTATATTGATAAATCATAAATATGCGCAAAGTCCTTTTGTCAAGATCAAATCATGCATCTAAAACAGGGAAGCATTAAACAAAAAAGAGAAAAAATAAAGATAAAAATAAAAATAATGTCTACTAGGAGATTCTTAGGCAAAAATGAGGGCAGCCTGCTAGATTGAAAACCCCAAAAGGGCGGTCTAGGTAAAAGTTAAGGCACTCATAAAAAAGAAAAAAAACTCGCTAAGATATTTTAGGCAAAAATTAAGGCAATTCGCTAGATCGAAAACCCCTAAAGGGTGGTCTAGGCAAAAGTTATGGCTAAACCAAAAATATGAATAAAAAAGGAGCTCATCAGGATAGTCATGAAAGTCCAGCAGGAGAATGTCTGTCGCTTTTCTAGATGCATCAAATAAGATAATAGATTGTATTTAGGACATCCACACACAAGTAGTCGCACAAAACGACTCCGTCAAAATAAAAAAATGAAAAATAAAATTCTCTCTAAGTAAATAGCAAAAACAAGAATCGGGCATATAAGGAAACTAGGCCCATGTTTGTGATTGAAAGCAAGAAACGCCAAGACCAAGTTTTCGAACAAAGCTCCCCCTCAAGAAAACGGAGCATGTTACCATCAATGAAGCGACTCAGAGCAAAATAAGAGCTTCAAGAGTCCAAAGCTCCAACCACCATCCTTCCATCCAATAAAGAGAAGGCACAACCATCAACAAAGAAAAGCCAACGGAAAGACTCGATCATCCCCAAGTGGATCTGTGCCTACTCTAGAGGCAAAACAAAAAAATATGTACCCTAAGGCTCAACATCGCCACCACAAGAGTCATCAATCATACTCAATCAAATCTCTGCCACATTCCCCAATGGAGAATAAAGGGTTCACAAAAGCCCACCATCAAAAGGAGTCAAACCTCCGTACCCTCAAGGGTTCAACAAAAGAAGAAGAAAAGAAAAACCCTTCATCCCCAGTGGATACCTAAAAAGATAAAAGGTCATGATAAAGGAAGACCAATAAATTCCCAAATGGGTCACACCAAAAAAGGAATAAAGCAACCAAACAAGGAATTAGAAATTCCATTCCCCCAGCGGAATAAGAGCTTCACAAAGCCAGTTCCCATCAGCACCAATCAAAGAGCCAAGACTCTATCCCCCAGAGGGCAATCAAAAACTCAGATCCCCAGGAAGCCAACTATTTCCCTAGTGGATCACCAAAAAGAAAAATATATCCCTAGTGGGCCTACTTCAAAGGAAATCTTTAGACTCATATCCTCGGAGAGTCATTTTCCTATGCATAGGCAAGACCTGGCAAGCAAGAGCTAGCATCCCCAAAGGGAATATCAGTCTGTTCAATGGCAAAGTAGTGCAACCAAAAGCCTTCACTTCCAATGAAGCATCTGCCTACTCAGAGGTGTTAGAAAAAGAGGCTGAGATCAAGAGGGGGGGTGAATTGATCTTTGAAATATTTTCGCAATTAACAGATTATCTATTTCAAAAATTAATATTTCAGATATGTTCTTGAATCACACAGCAAGCAATCAAAAAAATAAATGCAGCAACAGAATTAAAGAAAAGAAAGGTTCAGAAAGATATCACCAAGATTTATACTTGGTTCACCCAATCCCGGGGCTACGTCCAGTCTCCGGCCAAATTCCAGTGGGTTCCACTAGATTGAATGTTTTACAGATTACAACCTTAACCTTACACTCAATCTACCACAAGAACCACAATTCCAGTTCCTGCACCTAACCTTTCACCAAGAACCAAATTCCAGTTCTTGACAACCTCTACAACCAAATTCCAGTCTGCAGAAAAACCGAGTGCCCACAATTCTAGGCACCAACAATACGAAAAAGAATGTAAAGAAACAAACGAGAAGAAACTAAAACGCTCAAACTAGTTTTATGCAATTCTGCAATATGTGTTTCTTCTCCAAAGAAATGCAATTTTGCCTCAAGAAAGAACTTTGATGAACTTCACAAAACCAAGCATGATTCTTTCTTGAAAGTAGAACTTTTGAT
This sequence comes from Sphenostylis stenocarpa, assembly GCA_963425845.1. Classification (NCBI taxonomy): domain Eukaryota; kingdom Viridiplantae; phylum Streptophyta; class Magnoliopsida; order Fabales; family Fabaceae; genus Sphenostylis; species Sphenostylis stenocarpa. The sequence continues at coordinate 45,228,395 of OY731404.1, read as the reverse complement.
TGCTTGATTGATTGCAAAAAGATGTGTATCAGATGTATTTTAAAATGATCAAGCAACTCTGTTTATATAGAAGATTTTCAAAACTGCTGGTTTAATTAATCTGTTAAAATAATCTTTTAATCTGTTAAAAGCCTTGTTTTAATCTGTTAAAACTTCTTTTAATCCATTAAAACGTTCTTGATTATTTTTCAAATTTGTTTTAACTCGATACGACAACGTTTATATCAATTAAAACTCTTTGTAAAAAATCTTCTAATTTGTTTTAATCGATTGTTTCGTCTTTCAATCGATTAAAATACTGCAAGATATTCTTATAAACTTTTTCAAGTGATTTTAACTGATAAAAGATCGTATTAATCGATTAAAATGCGTAGTATAAATTTTCTTAAGTTAATTTAATCGATTGAAACGTAATTTAATCGATTGAAATAATTCTGATCGGTCATAACTCAAATCTGATCGATCATATCTGGTTTTGATCGGTCATAAATCCATTATGATCGATCATATCTGGTTCTGATCGGTCATAAAGCCATTCTGATCGGTCATTTGATATACCAAGTGGCTTTAATCGATTATTTCGAAGTTATATCGACTAAAATACTGAAAAAACACTTCCCTGGTCTTTTTAAGTGATTTCAATCGGTTATTTCGAAATTGTATTAGTTAAAATACTAACAAAAAGTTTTCAACACTTCTTTTAATGAAAACAATCGGTTATTTTGAAGTTATATAAGTTGAAAACTTGTTATAGAAGTGTGAAGAACATTTTAGTTGATAAACCACATATACTATCAGTTAAAATAGTTGATTAAAAATTCTTTTGTCAAAATGTTTTGTTTTTAACGTTTAAAACATTTTTAGAGGCAATTGCAAAATCTTTTTAAGTGAAGAGACCTCATGCAGCAGAAAGATAAAATGGTTATACCTAAGCAGAGCTGCATACAAACTAATCCTCTTCACTTTTATCTTAAGTGACGTTTGACTGCCACAAAGTTACCTTTGACTTCATTTTTTGACTTCATCAAATCAACAAGATCTTTGCCAAAGTAAGTAAGATCTTCATTACTTTCAGTCTCCCCCTATTTGATAAAGACAAACACCACTTTGAATAATAACTCTGCAAAAGAAGTCACTTGATAAAATAGATTAGTGAGTAATCAACATTTAATCATTTTCCTATTTCTCCCCCTAAATTTCTGCTTCCCTCAACTACAGAATTATTATTTCTCCCTCTAAATTGATCAAAATTAAGGCAATTATTTCTCCCCCTTTTGACTTCATCAAAAGTAGGGAACAGAGAGAAAAAAATATATGACATGTATTAAGTTTTAGATTTTTGAAAAATAGAAAACAAATTGGATACGATACTTTACTCATGTAAAGACAAATCAAAGTTGACTCAAGCTTATCTTCATTAACACGTTTGTAATGAATACAATTAACACGTGTAAAGATAAGGGAATCACGCTTTAGTAACATGTTACAAGAACAACCATTAACTAAAGCCTTTAATTTTTCTTTCCAGAATAAAAATCGATTAAAAACAGGACGAAATCGATTAAAAAGTTCTTGTTAATGGTTTTAATCGATTGGAATAAAGTTTTAATCGATTAAAACAGTGATGAGTTTTGAAGGTTTGAACCATAAGTTGATATAATCGATTAAATCGACATTTAATCGATTAAAACAGTAAAGAAAAATACTGTATAAGTGTTTTTAATCGATTTAAAATTTGTTTATATCGATTAAAACAACCAGTTTTGAAAACTAAGTAATGTTTGATGCATCTAAAATGCCTAGTTCATTACGAATTTTGTAAAACCGATCACGAGCAAGAGGTTTTGTAAAAATGTATGCTAGTTGTTTTTTAGTTTCTATAAAGAAAATTTCACAATCACCTTTCAAAACATGATCTCTAATGAAATGATGTCTGATTTCTATATGTTTTGTCCTAGAATGTTGTATTGGGTTTTTAGTTAACATAATGGCACTAGTATTATCACATAAGAGAGGAATTTTTCTGAGAGTTAAACCATAATCCTCAAGCTGTTGTTTGATCCAAAGAGATTGAGCACAACAACTTCCAGCAGCAATGTATTCTGTTTCAGCTGTAGAAAGAGCAACACATGATTGCTTTTTACTATGCCAAGAGATTAGACTGCTTCCAAGGAGATGACAGATGCCACTGGTGCTTTTCCTATCAAGCTTACAACCTGCAAAATCTGAGTCAGAGTATCCAATTAAATTTAGTTTGGACTCACCCGGATACCATAACCCAACATTTAAAGTTCCTTTGAGATATTTGAGGATTCTTTTTGCAGCAGTAAGATGGGATTCTTTTGGTGCAGATTGAAACCTGGCACACATACAAACACTAAACATAATGTCAGGTCTACTTGCTGTTAGATATAGTAAAGAACCAATAAGCCCTCTATATTTGGTTTCATCAATAGATTTTCCTTTTTCATCAGAATCAAGATAGCAATTTGTGGACATTGGTGTTGATGCTTCTTTGCAATGTTCCATTTCAAATTTCTTTAAAAGTTCTGTGCAGTATTTAGATTGATGAAGAAAACTTCCTTCTTGAAGTTGTTTAACTTGTAATCCAAGAAAATAGTTGAGTTCCCCCATCATAGACATCTCAAATTCTCCCTGCATATCTTTGATGAAATTTTTACATAAAGATTCATTAGTAGCTCCAAATATGATGTCATCAACATACACTTGAACTAGAATTACATCAGTATTTAATTCTTTTAAGAATAAAGTTTTATCAACCAAACCTCTTTGATAGCCCTTTGAAATGAGAAAATTACTTAACCTTTCATACCATTGTCTTGGGGCTTGTTTGAGACCATACAATGCTTTCTTTAATCTATAAACATATTCTGGATGAATATGATCTTCAAAACCAGGTGGTTGAGTAACAAAAACTTCTTCATTCAAGTAGCCATTTAGAAAAGCACTTTTGACATCCATTTGAAATAACCTGAAACTTTTTATTGAAGCATAAGCAAGTAAAATTCTAACAGCTTCTAATCTAGCAACTGGAGCATATGTTTCATCAAAATCAATTCCTTCTTGCTGATTATAACCTTTAGCAACTAATCTGGCCTTGTTTCTAGTGATTATACCATTTTCATCCATTTTATTCCTAAAAACCCACTTTGTACCTACAATATTTGCATTATCTGGTTTTGGAATTAATTCCCATACTTCATTTCTTGTAAATTGATTTAATTCATCATGCATAGCATTAATCCAGTTATTATCCTTTAATGCATCAGATATAGTTTTTGGTTCAACTTGTGATACAAATGCCATGTGATTCCAAAATTTATTTAAAGATCTTCTAGTGGAAACTCCCTGATTTATTTCACCAATAATGTTGTCTATTGAAAGATTTCTTGGAGTTTTCCAATCTTTGGGCAGCTGTTCTTCAGTTTCTTCAATCTCTTCAACCTGTTTTTGAGAAACTGATGATTCTGGCAGTTTTAACTGATACATTTTATCAGTTAAAACATCATCTTCTGTACTATATTCAGAAATATTCTGCATACATGGGTTAGTCTCATCAAATATAACATGGACAGATTCTTCTACAGTATTTAGCCTTTTGTTAAAGATTCTATAAGCATGACTATTTAATGAATATCCCAAGAATATACCTTCATCTGATTTGGAATCAAACTTTCCAAGATTTTCTTTTCCATTGTTTAAGACAAAAGCCTTGCTTCCAAATACTCTAAAATAGTTTATGTTAGGCTTTTTTACCTTTGAATAACTCATAGGGAGTTTTCTTAAGAAAAGGTCTGATTAAAACACGATTTAATACATGGCAAGCAGTGCTAACGGCATCAGCCCAAAAATATTTTGGTAATTCTTTCTCATTAAGCATTGTCCTAGCTCTTCAAGAGAACGTTTTTTCCTTTCAACTACACCATTCTGTTGAGGAGTTCTAGGAGCAGAAAAATTGTGCTTGATACCATGTTTATCACAAAATTTATTGAAATTTTCGTTTGAAAATTCTCCCCCATGATCACTTTGAATACAAGAGATAAAATAGCCTTTTTCATTTTGAATTTGTTTCGCAAATTTCTTAAACAAATGGAAACTATCATATTTTAATTTTAAAAATAATGTCCAGGTAAATCTTGAGTAATCATCTACTATAACCAATGCATACAGATTTCCTCCTAAACTCATAGTTCTAGAAGGATCAAAGAGATCCATGTGCAAAAGTTCAAGAGGTCTAGAAGTTGAAACAATATTTTTCTGTGAAAAAGAATTCCTTACTTGTTTCCCCTTTTGACATGCATCACATACTTTGTCTTTCACAAACTTAAGTTTAGGCAAGCCAACTACAAGATCTTTAGAAATCAGTTTATTCAGATGATTCATATGAATATGAGCTAACCTCCTATGCCACAACCAATAATCATTTTCTTTAGAGATTAAGCAACAATCTTTAGCAAAATTAGTATCTAACATGTAAATATTGTTGATTCTCTTACCAGTAATCAATACCTATTCAGAATCTGATTTGATAATTTGACATTGATTTTGACCAAAGACAACTTTGTGTCCTTTATCACAAAGCTGGCTAATACTAATCAGATTATGTTTTAAACCTTCAACATATAACACATTGTTAATAATACCTAATTTTGTGCATCTGATGTCACCTATTCCAAGGATTCTACCTTTGTTATTATCCCCATAAACAACAGTCCCACCATTCTTAAGTTTTAAGTTGCAAAACTTTGTAATATCACCTGTCATGTGTTTCGAGCAGCCATTGTCAAGATACCAGAGGTCTTCAGTTTGTTTTGCTGGTTATTGGAGAATCTGAATTGACCATTAAGCATGTCTCTGTAGTTTCTTCATAGGCCATTTCAAGGGTTTTCCACATTTGTGCGGCAGTTTGACAATGTGCTATCCTGAAAAAATTGTTTCTGTTAAGTGCAGATATGATGATATTTTTGGCAATACAATCATCTTGGATTAATTTCTTTTCACAGTCATTTAAGCTACACCAATCTTTGTTAAAAATATCAGTTTCTTGTTCAATGATATTCCAAACATTTATACTAACAGATTCAATAAAGATCTTCATCCTAATCTTCCAAAATGGATAATCTGTTCCACAAAACAGTGGAGGTCTATCAATACAAGCACCCTCAGAGAATTTATTTCCAGCCATGGATCAAAGAACTTGAATAACTTTCAAGCACCTCGCTCTGATGCCAATTGTTAGAAAAAGAGGCTAAGATCAAGAGGGGGGGGGGGTGAATTGATCTTTGAAATATTTTCGCAATTACAAGATTATCTATTTCAACAATTAATATTTCAGATCTGTTCTTGAATCACACAGCAAGCAATCAAAAAAATAAATGCAGCAACAGAATTAAAGAAAAGAAAGGTTTAGAAAGATATCACCAAGGCTTATACTGGTTCACCCAATCCCAGGGCTACGTCCAGTCTCCAGCCAAATTCCAGCTGGGTTCCACTAGATTGAATGTTTTACAGATTACAACCTTAACCTTACACTCAATCTACCACAAGAACCACAATTCCAGTTCCTGCACCTAACCTTTCACTAAGAACCAAATTCCAGTTCTTGACAACCTCTACAACCAAATTCCAGCTGCAGAAAAACCAGTGCCCACAATTTCAGGCACCAACAATACAGAAAAGAATGTAAAGAAACAAACAGAAGAAACTAAAACGCTCAAACCAGTTTTATGCAATTCTGCAATATGTGTTTCTTCTCCAAAGAAATGCAATTTTGCATCAAGAAAGAACTTTGATGAACTTCACAAAACCAAGCGTGATTCTTTCTTGAAAGTAGAACTTTTGATTGCTTGATTGATTGCAAAAAGATGTGTATCAGATGTATTTTAAAATGATCAAGCAACTCTATTTATATAGAAGATTTTCAAAACTGCTGGTTTAATTAATCTGTTAAAATAATCTTTTAATCTGTTAAAAGCCTTGTTTTAATCTGTTAAAACTTCTTTTAATCCATTAAAACGTTCTTGATTATTTTTCAGATTTGTTTTAACTGATACGACAACGTTTATATCAATTAAAACTCTTTGTAAAAAATCTTCTAATTTGTTTTAATCGATTGTTTCGTCTTTCAATCGATTAAAATACTGCAAGATATTCTTATAAACTTTTTCAAGTGATTTTAACTGATAAAAGATCGTATTAATCGATTAAAACGCGTAGTATAAATTTTCTTAAGTTGATTTAATCGATTGAAACGTAATTTAATCGATTGAAATAATTCTGATCGGTCATAACTCAAATCTGATCGATCATATCTGGTTCTGATCGGTCATAAATCCATTCTGATCGATCATATCTGGTTCTGATCGGTCATAAAGCCATTCTGATCGGTCATTTGATATACCAAGTGGTTTTAATCGATTATTTCGAAGTTATATCGACTAAAATACTGAAAAAACACTTCCCTGGTCTTTTTAAGTGATTTCAATCGGTTATTTCGAAATTGTATTAGTTAAAATACTGACAGAAAGTTTTCAACACTTCTTTTAATGAAAACAATCGGTTATTTTGAAGTTATATCAGTTGAAAACTTGTTATAGAAGTGTGAAGAACATTTTAGTTGATAAACCACATATACTATCAATTAAAATAGTTGATTAAAAATTCTTTTGTCAAAATGTTTTGTTTTTAATGTTTAAAACATTTTTAGAGGCAATTGCAAAATCTTTTTAAGTGAAGAGACCTCATGCAACAGAAAGATAAAATGGTTATACCTAAGCAGAGCTGCAGACAAACTAATCCTCTTCACTTTTATCTTAAGTGACGTTTGACTGCCACAAAGTTGCCTTTGACTTCATTTTTTGAATTCATCAAATCAACAAGATCTTTGCCAAAGTAAGTAAGATCTTCATTACTTTCAAGAGGCATTATCCAAATTAACAAATCCCCAGTGGATTCCTGCCTACCTTAGAGACAATTATAAAAAATCCCCAGCAATCAATAAGTTGGATGGTTGATAACAACATTTTGGTCGCACAAAATATTGATAAAAAATAATAAACAAGTTGTTAAACTAATGCAGTATAGCTAACCCGTGTCGAATCTCACAAGGACACAATTATAGGAACATACTCATTATGACATATCATTCTCTCTAAAACAGTAAATAACAGTAAATAGGGGATGAATGAAAGAGTACAAAAGAAATAATTTGATGCGAGAATAATAAAAATTAAAATCAAATTGCTATAGAATATTAACGACAATTAAAATTAAATAGAAACAAAATTTAAATAACAAAAATTTATTAAATTAAAAAAAAGTATTTTTAATTAAAAGTGCAGGAATAAAAAAATTGCTTTGAAATAAAATAGTGAAGTAATTAAATTTGAAATTTCGAAAGCGATAATTCTAAAACTAAATTGCGAATTGAAATTGAAAACGAGACGAATTGAAAATGAAAATTATGCAATACTGGAATAAAAATTCTAAACAATTAAATATCATAAATTAAAATAGGCACTGAATAAATAAAATAACTAGAGCAAGATAAACTGGAAAATTCAATAGAAATTGCAAAATTAAATAAAAGAGAACAAACTAGAAGTGTAGTAGTAGTAGATGAACTCGCCTAATTGAAAACTAAACTACGAACTGAGAGTAGGAAAAGAAACTAGGGACGAGACAAAACAACAATTATCACCCCAGGCTAGGAGATTATGATTGTGGGTTGTCGTAATACCTCTATTTATAGGGGTTTGAACAAGAGAAATTAAGACTAAAATTAATTACAATAAAAATCAAATATTTCTCAAATAAATAATTGCAAAATCTGATTACTTTGAAGAGAAATTCTTGGGACTGTTTTGGAGAAAATAGTCTACTTCTTTCCTATTTTGAGTGATCCAACACTAATTTGCATTTAATTCTTGATTCCTGTTGGCCTTTACTTCAGCTAAATTGGATTCCCGCACCAGTTAATTTGCTTGATTCAAAATTTCCATTTGTAACATTCTGCAAGTGGGATGCAAAAGCAACCTTGGGCTTTCAAGAAGAGTGAAGTTTGACAACATCAATTTGGACATTTCTTTATATCAATTTGGTCCATCTCAAATTACTTCTCCTACAAAAGAAGAAAAAGAAATATGCAATGTGGATGTATGCATGTATATTATTTATTATGCTAAAACTATGTCAAATTCAACAAATTAAGAAAAATTGAATTATGCTATGCTTTTAATGAAAACATGTTAAATGCATGGTTTATGAATAAAACAACTAGCTTAAAAAATGCTCTTAGATCAATAAATAAAGAGTAAAATGACATACATCAAATACTCCCCACTTTTTCTCTTTTGCACTTCCAAGCAAAAGATAAAAGAAAGAAAAGAAGAAAGAAAAGAAAAAAATGCATGCAATGCAAAGATGGATAGTGTTGCAAACGTTATTGACATTCTGAAAACTACAATAGTCAAGGAAAACTTCATCAACCAAAAGTGAGAGAATAAAAAAGATTAAGATCATAACTCACAAAGTATTATCATGACCAAGTACTCTTTAAGGATTCCAGGACTCATTTCAAGGGAACATCCTCTCGTGGTAAAGTGTTTACTCAAATCTCTCAAGTGTTTATGCTGAAATTTCACTCACCATCACATCATGACATCATCCTTTACCATAGGCTTGAAAGATATCTAAATTTTCACCATTAGAACACATACCTTCGTATATCAATAGGACTTTTACTTGGCTTGTAATGGGGCTAGGGTTTAGGGTAGATTATTTTAGGAAAGTGAGCTAAGACTTTAGGAAAAATAAAGAACATGGATCAATGTACCTTGAAGCTTTGTTCTAGTTGCATCTTTTTGTTTTGTCGTTTTTATATTAGAGTGCCTTTAGAGCTCTTTTATGGTTTTGACACACAAACAAAATGATTTTTTTTTCGGACTTGTTGGCAGTGAGTAGAACTGGATTTTTTTTTTTTTATGATTCCATGCTCCTTACTTCCCTTTAAGTCTAGGTTTGGGTAATTTTGGATTGGAAAGGCTTTAAATCTTGGGTTTAAATTCAAGAAAGACTAAGGCTCAAAGGTGGGTTCAAAGGATAATTTAAGGTAAGGGTACACCATTTGGATAAGTAGCTAAGACAAAGAAGACCTAAATCATATCTACTGGTGTATATGTTCATCTGGTGTCACAGAGAAATCAATCAAGTTCTGGAAGGTTCTCATGTCATGAGTGGCGCACAAAAAAAGGAATAAGGCTCAAAATTCACCTGGGTGCTTTGTTCACCTTGAAATTAATCCAAACTAATGTTAATGTAACCCAACCATGACTTCCTATGTGAATCAAACCTTTCAAACTTTGAACTCTTCCTCTTGATCAAGTCGGTCATCTTTTCCAAAGTAGCCTCCCATCAATCTACAACATTACACAATAACAAAAATATGAATGAAACCTCATGCATGAAATGGAAATACTCCCCACTTTTGAAATCAACATTGTCCTCAATGTGGAGAATTTATGTTATGCAAGTGAGCATGCAAATGTAATGAAAACCAATTAAAAAAAATTGGGTCCTGGGTCTATCTCCTCGGATGATATAGGTGTTGAGGCCATCAAGTAGCAACTCGGTTCAGCTAAAACAACACAAAGTCTTCTTTTGTAGTAAGCTGGAAAGAGGCAATATCACCTTGTTAAAGTCTTGAATGATTCGCCAGTAAAAACCTGTCAATCTCTTAACCGTTTGATTTTTGAATGGAAAGGGAAAGTGATCCTTCCACACAATAGTTATCTCACTCTTTTTTGGAACAACTTGGACAATAGATACCCAAGTGTTGTCTAAGATGGGACATATGATGTCAGCCTTCAATAACCTGATCGCCTCCTTTTTCACCTCATCAAGGATGGTAGGATTCATCCTTCATTGGGGTTGCTTCACGAGTATGGAATCATTTTCCAACAAGATTTTGTGCCTGCAAATAGTAAGGTTGATCCTAGTGAGGACATCTAAGGACCAATAGAATACTTTCTTGTGCTCTTTTAATACCTTCAACAACCTTCCTTCTTGATCGAAGAGGAGATCACTAGATATGATCACAGGTAACTTTTCAGACTCCTCCATGTAAGCATACTTTGAATGGGATGAGAGTGGTTTCAAATCTAACTCCTCAGGTTGCTGTTGTGGCGTACTTGCTTCACTTGCTTTAGCAGTTGTTTGCACTCCTACAAAAGATTCCATATTATCACTAATCTCCTTACAAATGACACAACTTTCATCCATACAATCACATTCAAACAACTCTTATTGTCTTAAATGCAGAGATTCTAAGGGCTGATCAAGGTCAAAATCAACTCCTAGATCCATCTCCTCTCGCCCTTCAACTGAGTAGACGTTCGTTAAGAATAACTCTCCCTCACTGAGCAAAGATGTGTCAAGGTTCTTGCACTCTATTTGAACATCTTGGCCACTTCTCAGAGTAATTCTACGTACACTCTCATTAGGATTAATCATTATTTGTGAGGGAAGTGCATTTGCACCTTGCTGCTGTAGTGAATTCATGGTAGTGGCCATTTTTCCAATTTGGGTTTGCAAGTCATTGAAACGTTGCTCTAGTTGTGTGCTTCGTTTATTTTGCGTTATCATCTGTTGTGTGAGTTGCTTCATCAGATCTTCTAGGACAGGTCCAGAGTTACCCTGTTGCATAGTACCACTAGGGCTTTGATGTATTGGCATAAGGTGTGGATTTGCCTGTTGTCCAAGTGAGGGAGGTTGATACTCTTGTTGTTGGTAAATGCCTTGGCTGATTGATTGGAAATGTATCTTTGGTGGTTGGTTGAAGACAGGATCATATTTCAAGTTTGGATGGTCTCTCCAACCAGAATTATATGTACCCAAGTACGGGTAGTACTCCTGTCGCCGCCGTCAAAACGAGGCGGTCGGAGCGACGTGATGGTTCCGACTTTCCATTTTTCGCGTTTTTATTGGTGTGGTTACAACGCCTTTAGGTTGTCCGATAGCCGGGCTGAACCTAGGGGCGAGGTTTTCGAAAAGGCGTTCTTGGATTGTCCGATAACTGGGCTAAACCAAGAACTAGTTTTTGAAGGGTTCTTTTGGAGTCGCCACCGATGTTTTTACCAGAAACATCGAAAAAGGAGTAAAAAGGCGTTGGTTTTCGAAAAACCAACTTTTGTCATTAGAACCAGAGTTGGGTAAGGGAGTTAGTTACGTGTAAGGGAAATGTTAGTTCCCTTACGACGCCCCTTTCGAGTTCCCTATGATGGGCTAGCTACTTTGGATAAATAAATAAACCGGTGAAAAATACGCTTTTACCCTTTATTTTGCAGAATTTAAAATTATGACTACATGGCCCTAGTTTCTATTGCATAATTAAAATTAAAGCGGTAAAATAGAGAGAGAGAGAGAGAGTATAGAAACCTCCGAAGCAAGATTTCTATTAATTCTTTGTAATTAGGGTGCTTTTTGGCAGCCCTTCCCTCTTTACAGCGCCGGAATCACTCAAAAACGCTATAAAACACTCTAAAAAGCTCTCAGAAACTCCGGAAATGCTTCGGAGGGGTTCTAGAAAGAGAATTTAAAGAAATGTCTAGAGAGAGAATGGAAGAACTGTGTGAAATGAGGGGAATGGCGAGACTATTTATAGGGCCATCTCGCCTTGCAGGAATGGCGAGATGGCGGTCTCGCCATTTGCGCAAGGCGAGATGGCGGTCTCGAATCCGAGACGGCGGTCTCGACCTTAAAAGGCGAAAATCCTTATTTTTGAGCCAAAAATCCCTCCTATCCTAGTATGGGGCCTAATAGTCTCTCCTAATGGCTTCTTAGGCTTCATCCATCTTCAAAAAGGAGGTCTTCTGGTCTTTATTATGAGGTCGGGCAAGATTTGGGGTCTACAGCTGCCCCCCCTTTACCCGACTAGTCGACTGCTGGCCTGCTATGCCAAGGAGATCGATTGGAGGGTAAAGGAGTTGACCCTCTTGCCCGGTTGTCCTTCAGATGTTCCGTCTTTGTGGCGGTTGATCTTCTGGGAAAAGGTGTGCTTCCAGGATGCTTCTTTTGGCGGTAGCTGATCCTTTCGGCTGATAAGTACGAACCCCTATCTGGTTTGACGAGTATGAACCCTCGTCCGGTAAGCCCCCTTTTGTAAGGCCTGATGAGTATACACCCGCATCTAGTGTTTGACGAGTATGAACCCCCATCCGGTAAGCCCCCTTTTGTAAGGCCTGATGAGTATACACCCCCATCTGGTGTTATGCCTCTGGATGCTCCTTCTTGCGGTAGCCGATCCTTTGGCTGTGGTGGCGGCTTACTACTCTAGCTCATGCGCCCTTGTTGAGATGTGTTCTCTTGTCTTTGATTTGGTTGTCCGGTCTGGGCTGGGGATTTTGTTGGTGTTCATCCAACCTTGTCGGTTGCTGGGGATTCTTTGTTTTTGATCCTTTTGAGGGTGATCACCCAACTGTTGCTGGTTGGTCGAGTGGGCTTTGTTTGTTGTTCGACTCTTGCTTTGTTTGTCGAAGAAGCCTTTGGTTAATGCATTTTTGTGAAGCCTTACCAGGATATTCTCAAGTGCTCCCTATGCAAGTATGAAGCTAATGAAGTATATTTGTTTGTTTTGGTTCTGACAAAGTCCTTTTTGTGCAACTACTTGTGCGTGGATGCTTTTGATGCAATTTGTTTTAGTTGGGGGCATCTAGAAAGTGACCGGTACTTTCTTTGCTGTTTTTCCCATGTATGTTCTTATGAATTTTTGTTTTAGCCCTTTCTTTTGCCTAGACCGCCCTTTGTGGGTTTTCGATCTAGCGGGCCTGCCTTGATTTTTGCCTAGGATGTCTCAGTGGGGCTTTTTCCTTTTTATGAAGGCCTTAACTTTTGCCTAGACCGCCCTTTGCGGGTTTTTGATCTAGCAGGCTGCCCTATTTTTGCCTGAGACTGTCCTAGCAGGCACCCTTTTTTTTTGCCTTTGTTATGCTTTCTCGTATTGCTTGTTTTATGCATGCTCATGTTTCGTTAATACAGAGGCATTCTTGCAAGTAGGTAAAGAAAAGAAGACAATTTTTATTGATATAAACAAATGGCTTATTATTTTTTACAGGAGGATTTACAAAGGAATTTATAAGCAGGGCTGGCCAAGGTTGGCTAAGCTGTATAGGATATAACAATCGTGCCTGTGATTTCTGTTTCTCTGTTTTTCCTGGTCGCTTCAATTGAGATGCTCGAGCTCGGAGTGAAAATCATGCGAAGTCTGCTCGCTTCTACGAAGGTATTACCTTAGTCGCCTTTGCGGTTTTCGGCTAAGGTAATCATTGCTCTCTTTCTTCTTTTTTGTTTTTGTTTCGTTTTTTTTTTTTTTTTACCTCTAATTTTTGCCTAGGACGTATCCTAGCGAGGAATGTGGACCCTGTCTTTTGCCTAGGACGCTCTTTGCGAGTTTTCGTCCTGACGGGTCATGAGCAATGTCTTCAGGCGTAGTATTTCTTTACTGCATCTGAGTTGGCCGGATGTCGAAGCTCTTCTCCGTCCATGTTGGTGAGGATAAGGGCTCCTCCTGAGAAGGCTCGCTTGACCACAAAGGGTCCTTCATAATTCGCTGTCCATTTCCCAATTTTGTCTTTCTGGGCTGGTAGCATTTTCTTTATTACTAGATCCCCTTCTCGGAAGCTGCGGGGATTGATTTTCTTGTTGTAGGCTTTCTTGATCTTCTTTTGATAAACTTGCCCTCGACATATGGTGTCCAGCCATTTTTCTTCGATTAGGTTTAACTGATCCTATCGATTTTGGACCCATTCGGCTTCTGTCAACTTGGCTTCCATAATAACTCATAGGGAGGGTATTTCAACCTCTATCGGTAGTACGACCTCCATTCCGTATACGAGGGAAAATAGAGTAGCCCCTATGGAGGTTCGCACCGACGTCCGGTAGCCCTGTAGGGCGAAGGGCAACATTTCGTGCCAATCTTTGTAGGTTACTACCATCTTCTGGATGATTTTCTTAATATTTTTATTGGCTGCCTCTACTGCACCATTCATCTTTGGTCGGTACGGAGAAGAATTGTGGTGCTGAATTTTGAAGTCTTGACATAGTTCCTCCATCATTTTATTATTGAGATTGGTCCCATTATCAGTAATGAGCTTATGGGGAATGTCGTACCGACATATAATATTTTTCTTGATGAAGGTGGTCACCACTTTTCGAGTCACGTGTGCATACGATGCTGCCTCAACCCATTTGGTAAAGGAGTCGATGGCCACCAAGATAAAACAATGGCCATTAGATGCTTTGGGTTCTATGGTCCCGATGACGTCCATGCCCCACATAGAAAATGGCCATGGTGTAGCCAAGGTATTGAGAGGTGCGGGCGGCACACGGATATTATCGGCGTAGATTTGGCACTTGTGACACTTTTTAGCATATTGGTGACAATCGGCTTCCATTGTGGACCAAAAATATCCTGCCCTTAAGATTTTCTTTGTCATGACATGCCCAGGTGCGTGAGTCCCAAAGGCTCCTTTGTGGATTTCTCTTATCAAGGTTTGGGCTTCCTCTTGGTCCACACACCTTAAGAGAGTGGAATCGAGACTCTTTTTGTAGATGGTTCCTTCAATCAACGTGAACCCTACTGCCCTTTTACGAATGGTTCGTTTATCATTGTCATTAATTCCTTCGGGGTATTTACCCTTCATGAGATATTGTTTGATGTCATGATACCATGGATTTTGGTCGCGCTCGCCATTTACTGCCATGCAAAAAGCTTGTTTGTCGTGCAACTTAATTTGGATGATTGGCATCTCATGTTCTTGATCTAAGGCAAACATGGATGATAGAGTGGCGAGGGCGTCTGCGAATTGATTATCTTCCCGAGGAATATACTGGAAGGTGACGCTTTCCATTCTTGAGACTAAATCTCGGATGTGCTCCAGATATGGGATTAATTTAGAGTTGTGGGTTTCCCATTCACCTTTAAGTTGGTAGATGACAAGGGATGAATCACCGAAGACTTTGAGTTTAGTAACCCCATGATCTAAAGCTGCTCGGATCCCTAGCGCGCATGCTTCATATTCGACCATGTTATTGGTACAGTTGAAATTAAGCCTGGCTGTTACGGGGATGTATTTCTTTTCAGGGGATATCAAAATAGGTCCTATCCCGTGACCGAGCATGTTTGAGGCCCCGTCGAAGAACATGGTCCATGCCTCTTCTTTGGTTTCTTCGTGTTTGATGTGCATGATATGCTCATCAGGAAAGTCATCTTGTAGGGATTGATACTCGTTTGTTGACCCATGGGCTAGATAATCCGCTAGGGGGCTACTTTCAATAGCTTTCTGAGTGACATGAATGATATCAAATTCTGAGAGGAGAACTTGCCACCTAGCTATTCTTCCGGTCAAAATGGGCTTCTCGAAGAGGTACTTGATTGGGTCCATCTTGGAGACCAACCATGTTGTATGCCGAGCCATATATTGTCGGAGACGTTGAGTGACCCAAACCAATGCGCAACAGGTTTTTTCGAATGGTGTATAACGGGTTTCGTAGTCTAGGAATTTCTTGCTAAGATAATAAATGGCTCGTTCTTTCTTTCCCGTTTCATCTTGTTGACCGAGCACACATCCCATGGATTCTTCGAGTATTGACAAGTATAGGATCAGAGGTCTCCCTTCAATGGGTGGTACCAATACCAGCGGATTGGTTAAACATGTTTTGATTTTATCAAATGCTTGTTGGCATTCTTCATTCCACACCGTTGGTTGATTTTTGCGCAACAGTTTAAAGATTGGTATACATTTATCCGTCAACTGCGCGATGAAACGAGCAATGTAGTTAATCCGGCCTAGAAAACCTCTGACCTCCTTTTCCGTACTTGGTGGGGGAATTTCCAAAATTGCCTTGGTTTTGTCGGGGTCCACTTCGATTCCTCTTTTGCTGACAATGAACCCTAATAGTTTTCCTGAGCGTACTCTGAAAGTACATTTTGCTGGGTTTAGTTTCAGTTGATACTTTCGAAGTCGGTCAAAAAGCTTTTTGAGGTATTGAATGTGGTCCATCTCATTTCTGGACTTGGCAATCATGTCATCCACATATACCTCTATTTCCTTGTGGATCATGTCATGGAACAGCGTGACCATAGCCCTTTGATAAGTAGCCCCTACATTCTTGAGTCCAAAAGGCATTACACGGTCGCAAAAGGTACCCCATGGTGTGATGAAGGAGGTTTTTTCTCTGTCCTCGACGGCCAACTTAATTTGGTTGTACCCCACGTACCCGTCCATGAAGGAGTAGAGTGTGTTGGTAGCGGTATGGTCTACTAGCGTGTCTATATGTGGCAGAGGAAAGTCATCCTTTGGACTTGCTCGATTGAGGTCCCTATAATCCACGCATACCCTGACTTTCCTAGTCTTTTTGATGACAGGTACTATGTTGGCCAACCATTCTGGGTATTTGGAAACTACCAGGAAATTGGTGTCCAGTTGCCTTTGTACCTCCTCCTTCTGGTTTGATTCTTCTGAGCTTTTGCTTCACAGGCTGAAATCCTTCTTTTAATGGCAATCTATGCTCCATTATACTCGTGTCGAGTCCAGGCATGTCATGGTAAGACCAAGAGAATACATCCATATATTCCTTTAGTAGCT
Source organism: Sphenostylis stenocarpa (assembly GCA_963425845.1). Classification (NCBI taxonomy): domain Eukaryota; kingdom Viridiplantae; phylum Streptophyta; class Magnoliopsida; order Fabales; family Fabaceae; genus Sphenostylis; species Sphenostylis stenocarpa. Next base: position 45,211,734 of record OY731404.1, on the reverse strand, counting down.
GTATCAATCACTTTCTTATGCTACTTTCTAGTTGGGTGCCGATGTTTATCTTTTTCTCATCATCCCCTTCTCCCAAATTGACAGTTTCCGTCTCTTCTTAATGCGGTTGTATAATGCGTTTTTCTTTTTCCAGCATTCTTTGCATATCCGGAGAAATGGTCTCCTGCTCACTGTCGGACTCGACCCATTCGCTCTCGATTTTTGGGGTCCACAGAGATTCATCAATCACAGACGTGATGTGTTTTAGGTTCTGTTTTAGTCATAGATTTTATTATTCATTTATTTTTGAAAGAATAAAAAGAGGGAAAAGTATGAATATGACAGAATGCCTCATGTATTAAAGAAAATTAACGTGTATGTACAAGCCCTTTTAATCAAAGTTCCTGTGACCACGGGCGGGGACCACAGGAAATACAAGAGAAAGCTTAAAAAAACTAGGGTTGATCCTCCCAGTCCTCCCTCTCGACTCTGGCTTTGATAGAGGTTTGGCGTCAACATCAGAAGCAGAGGCATCAAAGGTTATCCAACCGACATCAATTAGCTCTTGGACCTTATATTTCAAGGTCAAATAGTTGTCCGTTGAATGCCCAGGTGCATCCGAGTGGTAACTACAATTTTCGTTGGGCTTGTACCACTCAGGGTAGGGAGGCTCCATTTTCTTTGGAGGAATGCGGGCTAGGAGGTTGGCTTGTAATAACTAGGGCATCAACTTTGCGTACGAGGTGGGGATAGGGGTGAACTTCCTCTCCTTTCTTTGTGACTGCCTCTCCGCCTGAGGAGCGGAGGAAGGGGTTGCAAAATTGATGGCGTGTACGGCCTCCTCCTTCTTTTTGAAGGGTTTCTTGAATGAAGTACTGGAAGAAGAAGGTGGTCATGCTATTTTTCCGCTCCTTAACCCTTGCTCCACTCTTTCTCCCACAGTGACTATGTCTGCAGAAAGATTGGAGGTACTGGCTATTTCCTTATCGTAGTACGCTCCAGTCAGTGAATCTATGAACATAGCCACTGTCTCCTTATCCGTCAAAGGAGGCTCTATTTGGGCGGCCATTTCCCTCCATCTTTGGGCGTATGCTTTAAAAGGTTCGTCATTCCTTTTGCTCAGAGTCCTGAGATCTGACCTATCAGGGGTCAGATCAATGTTGTATCGGTAACGATGAAGAAAAGTGTCTGCTAATTGCTTCTAGTTCTGGACCTGCCCTCTTTCCAGCTGCATATACCAATTGAGAGTTGTGTCCGCCAGACTCTCCTGGAAGCAGTGGATCAGGAGTTTCTCATTTTCAGCGTGTGCGGCCATCTTACGACAATACATCATAAGGTGGTTATTTGGGCAGGTCATCCCGGCGTACTTGGGGAAGTCCGGGATTTTGAATTTGGGAGGGAAATGGATATTCTTCACCAGGCACATGTCCGCCACCTCCTTGATGTCAAAATTGTGTCCCTCCACCGCCTTCAGCCTTTCTTCTAAGGTGGATATCTGCTGCTTAGAAACCTCTAAAGTGAGGATGCATACAGTTTTAGCATCCTTTCCATTGTAGAAGTATTCTTCTTCTTCTTCCTCTTCGTGGCGAGAGGCGTGCTCCGTTTGGGCTTCACCCTTGTTTTGACCTTGGCGCACGACCTCCATTAGTTGGGCCATTTGCTCGCGGAGGGTATTGACCTCTGCAGTGAGCTTACGGTTTTGTTCCTCTAGGTTCTCCATTGCTCTGGCCTTTTGTGCACGAGTTCGGATGGGGAGAGGACCAGCCACTTTCTAGAATGCCCGAAAGAATTTTATTAATGCATGTTGAGTGTTGAACTAACATGGATATGTTTATGTATGAGAGATTCTGTTTAAATGATGCTAAATATGCTCTCACTTTTTATTTTCTCTCTTGGTATTTCTTTACTCATGATATGATGTGTTATGGATATACGACTTTGTCAGAAGTTTATTTTTTATAAATGTTTTTGATTATTTTGTTTATTTTGGATTTATTTTTATTTTATAGCCTTTTATCTCTTCTGCGGACTGCGTGGCTACTTACCTTACAAAGAACCTGAAACCAAGCTAGCTAAAAGGCAGACTGTCCGAGATAAAAAATGGCTTTATGCAAAAGAATAGTTAACGTCCCTTATCTCTTTTGTCGAACTGTGTGGCTACTTAGCTTACAAAGAACCTGAAACCAGGCTAGCTAAAAGGCAGACTGTCCGAGATAAGGGTGTTTATTGCAAGAGGATTTTTTTGTGATTTTTCTGTTGTTTGGTTATGCTATGCAACAGACAAATGCAACAAATAGATGCACACACAATTCGATCATCCACGAACAGGCGAGAAGTCGTTTTAATCACGAGGTAGGGTTTTCCTGCAGAAAAGTGTATTGGCGAAGGTAGGTTCTAACTGTTCTCACCAAGGCTAAGGCCCCCAAGGTGCCCCCATTATAGGGTCCCCACTCTCCAGCCTTCTGACCATGCTTAGCACTAAGGCCATAGTCAGTCTTTATGCCAAAAGAGGAAGGTTATCACCTTGAGTGGTGGTTTCCGATCACACTGGTGGGCACAAGGCCATCATTACAGCGAACCGTACCTGCCACCCACTCCCTATGTGTTTCTCACTTGCCCCCGAGTATAGAGGGAACTGTTGTGTGCAAGGGTTTGTGTACAGTTTGTATTTCCACCAATTGCGTAAGTATAAATAGACAACAATTATTAAAGCCAAGAATTAAAACATGTTATAATACAAGGTGGGGTAAAAGCGTAATTTTCTTGGTTTATTTATTTTTAGTTGGCCCATCACTAAATGGGATCAACTCTCTAGGCTTCCCCAGTGGAGTCGCCATCTGTCGCCGCCGTCAAAACGAGGTTGTCAGAGCGACGCGATGGTTCCGACTTTCCATTTTTCACGTTTTTATTAGTGTGGTTACAACGCCTTTAGGTTGTCCGATAGCCGGGCTGAACCTAGGGGCGAGGTTTTCGAAAAGGCGTTCTTGGATTGTCCGATAACCGGGCTAAACCAAGAACTAGTTTTTGAAGGGTTCTTTTGGAGTCGCTATCGACGTTTTTACCGGAAACATCGAAAAAGGAGTAAAAAGGCGTTGGTTTTCGAAAAACCAACTTTGGTCATTAGAACTAGAGTTGGGTAAGGGAGTTAGTTACGTGTAAGGGAAGTGTTATTTCCCTTACGACGCCCCTTTCGGGTTCCCTATGATGGGCTAGGTACTTTGGATAAATAAATAAACCGGTGAAAAATACGCTTTTACCCTTTATTTTGCGGAATTTAAAATTATGACTACATGGCCCTAGTTTCTATTGCATAATTAAAATTAAAGCGGTAAAATAGAGAGAGAGTATAGAAACCTCCGAAGCAAGCTTTCTATTAATTCTTTGCAATTAGGGTGCTTTTTGGCAGCCCTTCCCTCTTTACAGCGCCGGAATCACTCAAAAACGCTATAAAACACTATAGAAAGCTCTCAGAAACTCCAGAAATGCTTCGGAGGGGTTCTAGAAAGAGAATTTGAAGAAATGTCTAGAGAGAGAATGGAAGAACTGTGTGAAATGAGGGGAATGGTGCGGCTATTTATAGGGATTTGCGCCTGTCAGGTCGAGACGGCTGTCTCGTCTGACAAGGTCGAGACGGCTGTCTCGTCTGACAAGGTCGAGACGGTCGTCTCGCCTTGCAGGAATGGCGAGACGGCCGTCTCACCAAACGAGACGGCGGTCTCGCCATTTGCGCAAGGCGAGACGGCGATCTCGACCTTAAAAGGCGAAAATCCTTATTTTTGAGCCAAAAATCCCTCCTATCCTAGTATGGGGCCTAATAGTCTCTCCTAATGGCTTCTTAGGCTTCATCCATCTTCAAAAAGGAGGTCTTCTGGTCTTTATTATGAGGCCGGGCAAGATTTGGGGTGTACAACTCCTGTTGTGGATTGTATGAATTTAATTTCCCATAATGTTGTTGTTCAGGGAATATACTGCCCATTGTTTCCCTAATTAAGCTTGGTGTCTCCTGAAGTTGAGGGCATACATCAGTGGGATGATATACGAAAGTGCATATCCCACATACATATTGTTGTTGTTGAAATGTGTGTTGGTTTATGTTAGAAAAAGAGGTTGAGATCAAGAGGGGGGGTGAATTGATCTTTGAAATATTTTCGCACTTTCTTGATACAAATTATCTATTTCAAAGATTTTGAATTTTGATCACTTTTTGAATCAGAAAAAACAAGCAATTAAATATAGAGCAGCAGCAGAATTAAAGAGAGTAAGGTTTAGAAAAATACAACCAAGATTTATACTGGTTCACCCAAACCATAGGACTACATCTAGTTCTCAGCCAAATTCCAACTAGTTCCACTAGATTGAATGTTTTATAGATTACAATTCCGAATCACACAACACTCAATCTATCCCAAGAACCAAATTCCAGTTCTTGCACCTAAACCTTCACCAAGAACCAAATTCCAGTTCTTGTTCAAACCTGCTACCAAATTCCAGTCACAGAAACCGTGCCCAACAATTCCAGACACTCACAATACAGAAAAGATTTATAGAAAACAAAGGAGAAGAAATCAGAACACTCAAACCCGATTATGCAGTTCCTGTAGTATGAGTTTCTTCACCAAAAGAAAGCAAAAATTGCCTCAAGAAAGAACTTTGAAAAACTCCACAAAACTTGCGCGATTCTTTCTTGAAAATTGCTCTTATGATTGCTTGATTGATCACTAAAAGATGTATTTTAAAACGTTGAATCAAATCTATTTATATAGAGTCATTTCTAACTAATTGGTTTAATTAATCAGTTAAAACTTTCTTTTAATCGATTATTATATCTTGATTAATTGATTAATTCTTCTTTTAATAGGTTAAAATTTGCTTGATCATTTTCCAGATTTATTTTAACTGATGCGACGATGTTTTAATCGATTAAAACAGTTAAACAAAAATTCTCTAAGTTGTTTTAATCGATTAATTCGCATTTTAATCGATTAATATTCTGCCAAATATTTTCACAAAACTTCCTAAGTGATTTTAACTGATAACAACAAGTTTTTATCGATTAAAACACTTGACGAAATTCCTTTAAGTTGTTTTAATCGATTAATTCGATGTTACATCGATTAAAATTCTGCAGAACACTTTTCAAAACACTTCAAGTGGCTTTAATTGATTATTTCAAAGTTATATCGATTAAAATACTACCAGAACACTTTTCAAAACATCTTAAGTGATTTTAATTGATTATTTTGAAATTGCACCGATTAAAATACTGCCAGAACACTTTTCAAAACATCTTAAGTGATTTTAATCGATTATTTCAAATCTATATCAATTAAATACTGGCAGAAGGTTTTCAAATACTCCTTTAATAAAAATAATTGATTATTTCGAAGGTGTATCAATTAAAACAGCTCCAACAAATGTTTTAAATGGTTTTAATCGATTATTTCAAAAACATATCAGTTAAAACTATTTCTTAAGAACAATTTAATCAATTACTTTGGTTTTTAACAGATTAAAACATCTTTAGAGGCATTTTCAAATTCTTTCAAATGATGAAACCTCATGCAGTAGAGAGATATGAATGAATACCTATTAATATTCATGACTCACTAATCACTCTACCCTTAAACCCAAGCAGCCTTTGACTTCATCAAATCCTCAAGATCTTCATTTTATCAAATGATCCAATAAGATCTTCATTTTATCAAATGATCCAATAAGATCTTCATTTTATCAAATGATCCAATAAGATCTTCATCACTTTCAGTCTCCCCCTATTTGATGAAGACAAACATCTCTTTGAAAGATCTTGATCTGCAAAAGAAATCACTTGGATATATAGATTAGTAAGTATTCAGTATTAATCATTTCTCCCCCTTGTCGCCACCGTCAAAAGAGCATTTTATATGGGTGGTGTTACAACGCCTTTAGGTTGTCTGATAACCGGGATGGACCCAAGGGGTTTTCGAAAGGGAGCTTTTAGGTTGTTTGATAACTGGGCTGGACCTAAAAGCAAATTTTCGAAGAGGGTTCTTATGGAGTCGCCACCGATGTTTTTACCGAAAACATCGAAAAAGGAAAAAAGAAGGTGTTGGTTTTTAAGAAAAACCAACTTTGGCCATTATAACCAGAGTTGGGTAAGGGAGTTAGTTACGTGTGGGGAAGGTATTAGCACCCCCACAACGCCCCTTTCGGGTTCCCTATGACAGGCCGTTTATTTTATAAACAAACTTTTAAAATGACGCTTTTACCCTTTTAATTGCGGAATTAAAAGATAATGACTACATGGCCCTAGTAGCTATTGCACAAATTAATGTAAGTAAAAAGACAGTAAAGAGAGAGAGAGAGAGAGTGAAGAAACCTCCGGAGCAAGCTTTGATTAATTCTCTTTAAAAAATAAGGGTGCATTTTGGCAACCCTTTGCTCTACAACGTCGACTTTTCTCTCTTACAACGCTATAAAAACTCTCTAAAGACACTCAGAAAACTCTGGAAATGCTTCGGAGGGGCTCTAGGAGAAGAATTTTGAGAAATACTAGAAGGAAAGGAGGAAGAACTGTGTGAAATGAAGGGAAGAGCGCCCCCCTTTTATAGGGATTCACGCCTGTCAGGTCGAGATCGTTGTCTCACCTGGCAAGGTCGAGACGGCCGTCTCGTCTTTGACAAATGGCGAGACGGTCGTCTCGCCAATCGGGATGATAGTATCGACTTGCCAAACAATGAGAGGGTCGTCTCGCCAAACGGGAACGCAGTCTCGCCATGGCAAGTGGCAAGACGGCCATCTCGCCAAACAAGACGACCGTCTCGACCTTGCCAATGACGAGACGGCAGTCTCCACCCTTAAGGTGAAATTCCTTATTTTTTGTATAGAAAAGCCTTCCTACTCTAATATGGGGCCTGATAGTCTATCCTAGGGACCTTTTAGGCATTGCCCATCTTCAAATTGGAGGTCTTTTGCTCTTTATTTTGCGACCGGACAAGATTTGGGGTCTACAGCTGCCCCCCCCTTTACTCGACCAATTGACTATGGGATTTCGTACCATAAGGTCAATTGGTGGGTAAAGGAGTTAACCCTCTTGACCGGCTATCCTCTGGATGCTCCTTTGATGCGGTAGCTGACCCTCAGGATGATGAATGTAGTATAGTACTGTCTTCAGGATGCTTCCTTGCTGCGGAGGCTGACCCGTCAGACGAGATTTTGGTGACGCTTCAGGATGCTCCTTTGATGTGGTAGCTGACCCTTTCGGCTGATGGGGATTTTCCTTTGGGATGCTCCTTTAATGCGGTATCTGACCCCTTAGGTGGTGGAGAGTTGTATCCTTTGGATACCCTTTTGCAATAGGGCTGATCCTTGGATGCGGTGGCGACTTACTGTTCTAGCCCATGCGCCGAGTGGGAAACCTTAGGATGCTCCTATGATGCGATAGCTGACCCCTTGGTTGATGAGTACGAACCCTCATCAGGTTAGGTGCCTCAGGATGCTCCTTCGATACGGTAGCTGACCCTTCGGCTGTGGTGGCGGCTTACTGATTTCGATCATGCACCGGTTGATAATTTTCTTCTTCTGGTAGAGTCCTCTGGTGTGTCGGGAATCTTTTGATTTTCAACTATTCTGATAGTCATCCAGCTTGTTGGTTATTGGGGATTCTTTGTCTTGCTTCCGAGGTAGACAAGAATCCTTTGGGGATTTGTTGACTTAGATGGTGCCTCTGAGTAGGCTAATCCGTTTTGGGCGTAGAGCCTTGTTTTGAGTGCTTTCCGTAAACACCAACATGGAGTTAGTATCCTTATGTGGATGAGTGCTTTTCGTTACTTATCTGAGGCGATTTATTTTTGTTTTTTCGATTTTGACAAAGTCGTTTTGTGTGACTACTTTTTGTAGATGCCTTAAATGCAATCTATTTTTATTTGATGCCTCTAGAAAGTGACTGTTATTTCGTTGATGAGCTCTTTCTTTATGGTTTAACCCTATCTTTTGCCCAGACTGCCCTTTGCGGGTTTTCGATTATAGAAGACTACCTTATTTTTTTCTAGGATATCTTAGCGGGCTTTTTTATTTTTATGAATGCCTTAAATTTTGCCTAGACCGCCCTTTGCGGGTTTTCGACCTAGCAGGTTGCCCTAATTTTTGCCTAAGAATGACCTAGCAGACATCGTTCTTTATCTTTTTCTTTACCTTCCTTGTGATTTCTTGCGTTGGTTATTTACGAGTATTCATGTTTCACTAATACATAGGCATTTTCATAAATTGGTCAAGAGAAAAGAAGAAGTGAAATACAATCTTATTAATATAAGCAAACAGTTTATTTTTACAGAAGGATTTACAAAAGAGATTTGGAAGCACGGTTGGCCAAGGTTGGCTACATTGTATAAGATATAACAATCATGTCCCTAACATCTGTCTCTCCGTTTCTCCTAGTTACCTTTGTCGAGATGCCCGAGCCCGGAGTGAAGATCATGCGAAGTCTGCTTGCTTTTGGATGGGTATTACCTTAGTCGCCTTACGGTTTTTCGGCTAAGGTAATCATTGCTCTCTTTTACTTTTTTTTTTTACCTCTAATTTTTTCCTAGGATGTGTCCTAGCGAGGAATAGGGACCCTATCTTTTGCCCAGGATGCTCTTTACGAGTTTTCGTCCTGACGGTTCATGGGAAATGTCTTTTAAGTGTAATATTTCTTTACTACATCTGAGTTGACTGGATGTCGAAACCCTTCTCCATTCATATTGGTGAGGATAAGGGCTCCTCCTAAGAAAGCTCGCTTGACCACAAAGGGTCCCTCATAATTTACCGCCCATTTTTCGATTTTATCCTTTTGGGCCGAAAGCAGTTTCTTTATTACTAGATCCCCCTCATGATAAGTGTGAGGGTTGACTTTTTTGTCATAAGCCCTTTTAATTTTCTTTTGGTAGGCTTGTCCATGACATATGACATCCAGTCATTTTTCTTCTATTAGGTTCAATTGGTCATACCGATTTTGGACTCATTCTGTCTCTGTCAATTTTGCTTCCATAATGACTCGCAGGGAGGGTATCTCGACTTCTACTGGTAGTACGACCTCCATGCCATATACGAGGGAGAATGGAGTGGCTCTGGTGGAGGTTCGTATAGAATTTCGATATCCGTGCAGGGCGAATGGTAACATTTCATGCCAATCTTTATATGTTATTACCATCTTTTGGATGATTTTCTTGATGTTCTTATTGGCTGTCTCTACTGCACCGTTCATCTTGGGCCGATATGGAGAGGAATTGTGATGCTGAATTTTGAAGTTTTGGCATAATTCTTCCATCATCTTATTGTTCAGATTAGTCCCATTATCAGTAATGAGACGATGGGGAATGCCATACCGACACAGGATATTTTTCTTGACGAAGGTGGTCACTACTTTTCTGGTCACATGTGCGTAGGATGCTGCTTCAACCCATTTGGTAAAATAGTCAATGGCCACCAGGATGAATCGGTGGCCATTGGATGCCTTTGGCTCGATGGGTCCAATAACATCCATGCCCCACATGGAGAAAGGCCATGGCGTAGTCAAGACGTTAAGGGGCGCCGGTGGGACATGAATATTGTCGGCATAGACCTGACACTTGTTACATTTTCTAGCATACTGATGACAATCGCCTTCCATTGTGGACCAGAAATATCTTGCCCTTAGGATCTTTTTTACCATGACATGCCCGGGTGCATGGGTCCCAAAAGCTCCTTTGTGAATCTCTTTTATCAAGGTTTGGGCTTCTTCATGATCCACACATCTTAACAGAGTGGAATCAAAGTTCTTTTTATAGAGGGTTCCTTCGATCAATGTGAACCCTATAACTCTCTTTCGAATGGTCCTTTTATCATTCTCATTAATTCCCTCAGGGTATTCGCCCTTCGTAAGGTATCGCTTGATGTCTTGATACCAAGGGTACTTGTCTTCCTCGCTAGTTAATGCCATACAAAAAGCTTGTTTATCATGCAACCTTATTTGGATAATGGGTATCTCATGTTCTTGATCTAAGGAGAACATGGATTGCAAGGTAGCGAGCGCATCTGCGAACTGATTATCTTCCCGAGGGATGTACTCAAAAGTGACATTTTCCATCCTTGAAATCATATTCTGGATATGCTCTAGATATGGGATTAACTTGGAATTTCTGGTTTCCCATTTACCCTTGAGTTGATAAGGGATGAGTCACCAAAAACTTTGAGTTTGGTCACCCCATAATCTAAAGCTGCTTGGAACCCCAAGGCGCAGGCTTCATACTCAACCATGTTATTGGTGCAGTCAAAATTTAGCCTAGTTGTTACTAGGATGTACTTCTTTTCAGGGGATATCAAAATGGCTCCTATCCCGTGTCCAAGCATGTTCGAGGCTCCATCGAAGAACAGAGTCCATGCATCGTCTCTGGGTGTATCGTGTTGGATATGCATGATGTGCTCATCTGGAAAGTCATCTTGTAGGGATTGATATTTGTTTGTTGACCCGTGTGCTAGGTAGTCTACTAGAGGACTACCTTTGATAGCTTTTTGGGTGACATAGACGATGTCAAATTCTGAAAAAAGTACTTGCCACCTAGCTATTATTCCGGTTAGGATAGGTTTTTCAAACAAGTATTTGATTGAGTCCATTTTGGAAACCAACCATGTTGTATACCTAATCATATATTGCTTGAGATGTTGAGTTTCCCACACCAATGCACAACACGTTTTTTCGAGTGGTGTATAACGGGTCTCATAGTCTAGGAATTTTTTGCTAAGGTAGTATATGACTTGTTCTTTCTTTCCTGTATCATCCTGTTGACCAATCACACATCCCATAGATTCATCAAGTACTGATAAATAAAGAATTAGAGGTTTTCCTTCAACGGGGGGCATTAGTACCGGCGGATTGGTTAGGCACAACTTGATTTTCTCAAAAGCTTGTTGGCATTCTTCATTCCAAACTATTGGTTGATTTTTGAGCAACAATTTGAAGATGGGTGTACATTTGTCTGTGAGTTGTGCGATGAACCTTGCTATGTAATTAATCTGGCCAAGGAATCCTCTGATTTCCTTTTCAGTATCTGGTGGGGACATTTCTAAGATTGCCTTTGTTTTGTAAGGGTCTATCTATATTCCCTTTTTGCTGATGATGAACCCAAGTAATTTACCCGACCGAACTCCACATGTGCATTTAGCTGGGTTTAGCTTCAGTTGATATTTTCGAAGTCGATCGAACAATTTTCTCAAATAGAGGATGTGGTCCACCTCATTTCTGGACTTGGCGATCATATCATCCACATATACTTCTATTTCCCTATGGATCATATCGTGGAATAGTGTTACCATGGCCCTTTGGTAGGTGGCCCCTGCGTTCTTGAGTCCAAAAGGCATGACCCTGTAACAGAACGTTCCCCATGGTGTGATGAAGGAAGTTTTTTCTCTATCTTCGGTAGCTAGTTTAATCTGATTATACCCCGCGTATCCATCCATGAAGGAATAGAGTGTGTTTGTGGCGGTGTGATCCACCAGCATGTCAATGTGTGGTAGGAGAAAATCGTCTTTTAGACTCGTCCGATTTAGATCCCTGTAATCTTCCCATTCTTTTTCATGACCGGCACGATGTTTGCCAACCATTCAAGGTATTTAGACACAATCAGGAAATTACCGTCCATGGTGGCGGCTTACTGTTTCCGATCATGCGCCGGTTTCATGGGGAGTAATTGTTCTTGACTTTTGTGTAGTCGTCCAGTATGCCGGGGATTCTTCGCTTTTGGCTTTTTGTTTGGTCATCCAGCTTCTTGACTGCTGGGGATTCTTGATGAATGCCTTCTAGGCAGGAATCCATTGGGGATACGACCTTTTATTGGCTGTGGTAGTTGGAATTGGGTTCTGAAAATGTTTGATTAATTTCACATTTTTCTGCGGTTTTATTCTTTTTTTCTGATTTTGAAATTTGGCTTTTTTGGAATGTCGCATGTGCCTTTATCTTAGTTTCTTCTGTGCATGCTGGCTTTTGTAAAGAGAGGCAACAAGACGAAAACATAAAGTCTTATTTATTTATTTTGCGGAAAATTAGAGTACAACAGGAGATTTATAACGATCTCAGCTTTCCGGCTCTGAGCTGGATGTTGAGGATGGTGATGGCGAAGGGAGTCGGCGGAGTACGCGGTGCTGGAATTCTTCCTGGCTTCGGATCATGCCGTGTAGATCCTGGCCCATCGTGTCCATTCTTTGCGTGAGGTCGTCTACCCTCAGGCTAAGGCTTTCCCGTGCTTGCTCATAACTCTGCTGTCTTAAGGACAACAGATCGATCTGTTGGCACAGGTGCTGGTACTGCCTATCCGAGTGAGCCCTGTCATCGCTCATGTGTCAGTGCAGGCTGGCGAGGCTATCTTCGTACTGCGTCTGTTGTTGTTGGGATCCTGGAGGGACGGGCGTCTCTTGTGATTCTGAAGCGTCCATCTCACAGATGACGAACGTCATAGCAAGGATGGGGTGTAGGACCCAGGAGGTGCCCTGACGGGTGAGCATGCTCATATGGGCGAGTACCGAACCATCTATGAGTTCCGGTCGAAGGGCAGCGGGGATGTCCTCTCCATCAGTGCATCCCCAGTACTCAGCTAGAGGGGTGATAAGAGGGCCTACCATGATGGATCTCGCAGGGCCTCGTGTCCCAAAGTCCTTCAGGGCCTTCAAGAAAAGGTAGCCAGGGTTGCATCGGATCCCTTGATGCATGCAGTAGATGACAAAGAGGTCCGCCTGAGTGACTTTGCCTTGACTTTCCTTTCGGCTATGAAGGGTGCCTGCTAGCAACTTATGACAAATGCGGAGAGGTGGGAGGAAGGCGGTCCCTTTTGGATTGGCGAGAACGTGCTGGGAGCCGGCGACCTCCTCCCATATCTGACTGGTGGTGAGGGTAGCTGGCCTTTCACAGAATGCCCCCCTGTATTCCGGTGTCTGGATCTCTGCGGGCTGGTGGAACCCCATGAGGACATTAAAGTCGTCTATGACATTATTCCAGTAAGCCCCATTCATCCAATAGGTGACTGCTGGGACAGGCAGAAGCCCGGGGATCATAGATGGTAGGTCTATGAGTGTGACCGAAGCAAGGAATTCCAGCGTGGCCGTGCAATGGATGCGGGTAGGTGGATCTTTGAGCAGGAAGTCCCAGCCTATACCTTGGATGTACCTCCTTACATTCTGATCCCAACCGAACATGGCTAGGATGCTGAAGTCTAACCAGAGCATAGGGTGCCAAACATACTGGCTGATATTGGCAAACCTAGCCTGGTGCTGCTTGGTTAGTTGAGTGGGAACCTGAGGAGGAGGGATGCTCCTTATGGGTCCCCGGGAACGCTTCCGACGTGTAGACGACTCTCCACAATCCATTACTCAACAAAGAACACTCAAAGTATGCAAAGGGAGGTGTAGGAGGAAGGGAGAATGCAAGAATGAGGTGCCATGAGCCATTTGGGGTGCCTAAATTTATAGGCAAAAAAACAGGGGCGGACGGCCGTCTGCTCTAAGTGGACGGCCATCTACCCCTAACGGTCACCCATGGACGGCCATCTGGCTAGGGTGGACGGCCGTCTGCCCCCAACGGACACCTCTGGACGGCCATCTGCTCAAAGTGGACGACCATCTGGTCCCAACGGCCACTTCTGGACGGCCATCTGCCTTAAACGGACGACCATCTGCTCTTTTTTTTTTATTATTATTATTTTTGAAGGACATAGGACCTTATTCATCAACATCTATGCATGTAATGTTCATGATATGCAACTTATAATGCTATTTCAATTAATTACTTTCAGAAAAGTTAACTGATGTACTCCTGACGGAGAGATTCTTCTGGTGCTACCTTCAGTTGTACCATTTCTGCCGTTTTGGATTTGCCTTAATCGAAGAATGATCGTGTTGAAGAGCTATTTCGTCATACTAGGATGCTTCTTCCCTTTTTTGGAATTTCAATCCTCCTATTGATTACTATGTTTTCATATTACCCGGTTAATCACTAGAATATCATAGTGATAAGGGTCAAGAGAAAAGAAGGAAAAGGATGATTAAATCAAAGGTTTGTGTTTTTAGAGGGGATTTCTTGAAACCAATGGTATCTGTAAGGACGGCTAGCCAGGGTTAGTCAAACTGTTTGGGCTTAGCTTAAACAAACGTTTGTTTGTGGGGTTGCGTCTTTGCTTGGTGAGCTTTACGGCGCTTGTTAAGACTGATTGTCTTTCCTAGACCGCCCTTCGGGTTTTCAATCTAGGATGTTGCGTTTCGTCTGTCGCTGCCGTCAAAAAAGGAGATGGCGGTCGAAGTGACGCGATGGTTTCGACCCTCTTGATTTTCGCGTTTTTTATGGGTGGTTACAACGCCTTTAGGTTGTCTGATAACCGGGCTAACCTAGGGGCGAGGTTTTCAAAAGGGCATCCTTGGGTTCTCCGATAACCAGGCTAACCCAAGGACTAATTTTTGTAGGGTTCTGTGGAGTCGTCATCGATGTTTTTACCGGAAACATCAGAAAAGGGGTTTTAAAAGGCGTTGGTTTTCGAAAACCAACTTTGGTCATTAGAACCAGAGTTGGGTAAGGGAGTTAGTTACGTGTAAAGGAAGTATTAGTTCCTTTACTACGCCCCTTTCGGGTTCCCTATGATAGGCCAGCTATTTTGTTAATAAATAAACTGGAAAAATACGCTTTGGCCCTTTTCATTTTGCGGAATTTAAAATTATGACTACATGGCCTTAATCTATTGCATAATTTAAAATTAAAGCAGTAAAGTAGAGAGGGAGAATTTAAACCTCCGAAGCAAGCTTTCTTTTTATATCTTTTAAAGGAAAAGGGTGCTTTTTGGCAGCCCTTCACTCTACACGACGCTGGAAACTTTTCTAGACGCCGAAAACCGCTCACAAAGGCACTCAGAAGCTCTGGAAATGCGTTGGAGGGATTCTAGAGAGAAGGAAGAGCAAAAGTTGTGTGGTGTGTGGAAATGAGGGGGGGAGAGCCCCTATTTATAGGTTTTCGCGCCTGCCAGTGGCGAGACCGCCGTTCTCGTCTGACTGGGTCGAGACCGCTGTCTCGCCAAACGAGACCGCCGTCTCGTCCTTCGCAGGTGGCGAGACCACCGTCTGGGAAAGCGAGACCGCCGTCTCGCCATTCGCAGGTGGCGAGACCGCCGTCTCGTTTGGCGAGACGGCGGTCTCTCCATTTGCATGAGGCAAGACGGCGGTCTCGTCCCCAAAAGGTGAGAAACTTTATTTTTGTACCGAAAATCCTTCTTATCCTAGCATGGGGCCTAATAGTCTCTCCTAGTGGCTTTTTAGGCTTCATCCATCTTCGAATAGGAGGTCTTCTACTCTTTATTTGGAGGTCGGGCAAGATTTGGGGTCTACAGCTGCCCCCCTTTACCCGACCAGTCGACTGCCGGCCTTTTGTGCCCAGGTGATCGATTGGAGGGTAAAGGAGTTGACCCTCTTGCCCGGTTGCCCGTCAGATGCTCCATCTTTGCGGCGGACGATCCTTTGGGGAAATGTTGTGCGCTTCCGGGATGCTCCTTCTGACAGTAGTTGACCCCTTCGGCTGATGAGTATGAACCCCCATCTGGTTTGACGAGTATGAACCCTCGCCCGGTAAGCCCCCTTTTGTAAGGCCTGATGAGTATACACCCCCATCTGGTGTTTGACGAGTATGAACCCCCGTCTGGTAAGCCCCCTTTTGTAAGGCCTGATGAGTACACACCCCCATCTGGTGTTAAGCCTCCGGATGCTCCATCTTGCGGTAGCTGATCCTTTGGCCGTGGTGGTGGTTTACTGCTCTAGCTCATGCGCCAGCGTGAAACCTTGGGATGCTCCTTCGACGCGGTAGCTGACCCCTTGGTTGACGAGTACGAACCCTCGTCTGGTTTTGTGCCTCTGGATGCCCCTTCTTGTGGTGGCTGACCCTTTGGCGATGGTGGCGGCTTACTGCTCTAGCTCATGCGCCGGCGTGAAACCTTGGGATGCTCCTTCGACGCGGTAGCTGACCCCTTGGTTGACGAGTACGAACCCTCGTCTGGTTTGGTGCCTCTGGATGCCTCTTCTTGCGGTGGCTGACCCTTTGGCGATGGTGGCGGCTTACTGCTCTAGCTCATGCGCCGGCTCCTTGGGGAGTGACTTCTGTGGTTGGTAGATGTACTTGGACCTTTCTGAATGGTCATCCGGGTTGTACCGGGGATTTTGTGGGTCATCCAGCTTTGTTGGTTGCTGGGGATTCTTTTGTTCGACTCTTGCTGACTAGTCGGATGAGTCTTGTTTTTTGTTCGTTCGACTCTGATTTGGCGGTCAAAGTTTGGTTGAGGTGATGGCTTGTCTTAATCCTGCCTTTTTCTCGCGGTTTTATCTCTTTTTTCTCGCGATTTAGGATTTTGGATTTTCTTATTGAGCGTATGCCTTTTTCCTTTTTAAGCTTTTTTGTTTTACGCTAGCTTTTGCAAAGGGTGGCAAAGAGATGCATGAAATAAAATTTTATTTATAGGGAAATTTTATTACAACCACTTTTTATTTAGGCAAGTACCATCCCTAAGGGCTGTCCTCTGGAGATGATCCACGGGCGAATTGCTGGTAGAGGTGATACCGGAAGTCCGCTTGCTCTCGGACTTCGTTGCGGTACTCCTGCTGGAATGTTGTTCATTCCTGCCGCATCACCTGCTGATGCTGATACATCTCCTCTTGCCGGGTATGGTAGGCTTCTTGCCGTACCGTCATTTGGTCGAACTGCCGGCGCAGATCGTTCATGTTGCGGTTCATGCCGGCGAAATCGTCCGTGTACGGTGGTGGTTGTTGCTGCTGCTGCTGGAATTCGGGGGGCGTGGGGATATCCTGCATCGCCACCAGCCCCTGGAGATCTAGTGCGAAATCCAGTGTGGGATGGAGGGCCAACTGGGTCCCTCGACGTATCAGCATTCCCATGCTGACCAGGACTGACCCGTTGATGGTCTCGGGTCGCAAGTTGGAGGCCAGCTCTTCCCGGCCAGGGCACCCCCATCTTTCTGCCAGGGGAGTGATGAGAGGGGCCACGAGGACGGCCCCCGCTGATCTGTTCCCGAAGTCCTTGAGGGCTCTCAGGAAGAAGTAGCCGGGGTTGCAGCGCCGCTTCTGGCTCATGCAATAAAGTACGAAGAGGTCAGGGAGGGATACCTTACCCTGACTCTCTTTCCTCCCATGGATGGTTCCTGCCAGCAGCTTGTGGCAGATGCGGAGTGCTGGGGGCAGCGTGGAGCCCCTCATCAGCGTGGGCAGCGTGGTGGCTCCTGTGAG
Source organism: Sphenostylis stenocarpa (assembly GCA_963425845.1). NCBI lineage: Eukaryota > Viridiplantae > Streptophyta > Magnoliopsida > Fabales > Fabaceae > Sphenostylis > Sphenostylis stenocarpa. The sequence continues at coordinate 45,194,499 of OY731404.1, read as the reverse complement.
CTCATGCCACATTTCGGCGGCAGTGAGGTTGGTGGGCCGGGAGCAGATGGCCTCACGGTATCCCTGGGTCAATGTGTCCTCGGGCCGGACGAACCCGATGGCCATGTTGAACTCGTCGAGGGTGGTGGCCTGGTATCTTCCACCCATGAAATAGGTCACCATCTTAGTGGGCTGCAGGCCCGGGACCGTGGAGGGGACCTCGGAGTAGGAGACCGAGGCCAAGAATTCCAGTACCACTTGTGGGTACACATGTGTAGGTGGTGGCTGCAGCAGAAAGCCCCACCCGATGCTGTCTATGTGGGCTCGGACGTCGTCCTCCCACCCAAATTCAGCCAGAATGCTGAAGTCAAGTCTGAGCATCGGGTGCCACTGATAAGTCCGGATGTTGTCAAGGCGGGCCTGGTGCTGAGGCGACAACTGAGAGGGGTCCTGGGGTGGCGGTGCCGCAGAACTGCTGGCCCCGACAGTGCTCCTTCTCTTCCTGGAGGCGCTTCTACCAAACATGTTGACTAGGGGGGTGCTTGGGAGTGCAAAATCTGAGAAATGGAGGTTTTGGAGGCAAGGAAAGTTGTGAAGAACCTCCCAAGCGCGCCTTCTATATATAGACAATTTTTCCAGTTCGAGACCGCCGTCTGGGAAGGCGAGACGGCGGTCTCGAGTCTCCTTCAAATCGAGACGGCGGTCTGGGTCATCGAGACGGCGGTCTCGATTTTGGCTAAGTCGAGACGGCGTTCTCGTTGGTCGAGACGGCGTTCTTGCCTTGCCGGGGGACCGACCCAGACGGCGGTCTCGAATTACGGAAGAGTTTTTTTTTTTTTTTTTGAAAAGAAAATAGGACCTGGTTCAAAAACATTTTTATGCATGCAATGTTTTCATGTTTGATGTCCTATAATGCCTATTTTGATTAAGTTTTCAGAAGGATTTAACCGACGTGTCTCGTTGCACCGAATGCCCTCTGATTTGCTGTGTTTACTCTTGGCTGTACCATGCCGGACTTCTTGTGACCGAAGGATAATTTCTTTCTTTCTCTTTCTCTTTTTTTTTGTTCTTTCTTTTGTAGCACGCTCTTTGTCATGTAGTGCCCCTTTTTCCTCGCTTTAGGGATTTCAATCCTCTTGTTGACTATACGCCTCCATATTCCCAAATTAATTATTAGAATATTGATGTGAGGGTCAAGAGAAAAGAAACAAAGAGGCAAATTTCAATGGCTTGTGTTTTAGAGGGTTAATTTTTATTGATAGAGTTTTTGTAAGCATGGTTGGCTAGGGTTAGGCCTAGGTGTTTAAGCTTTGTCTAAGCAAACATCTTTTCTCTTTTTTTTGTATTTTGCGCTCTTTAGTTTTATCTCCATTGCTTTTTAATGGCTACCTGATTTCCCTAGAACGCCCTTTGGGTTTTCGAACTAGGATACTGTATTTTGGCCCTAACTTTTGTCTAGGTTCCTTCTTTTTGTAATTTTTGGAGAATCCTAGCAGACCTTATTTTGTAACCCTAACTTTTGCCTAGACTACCCTTTATTTTTGTTCGGGTATCCTACCGGGTCGACCCTATCTTTTGCGTAGCCCCCTTAGTGGGTTTCCTACCGGGTAGTTTGCCCTTTTCTTTGGCCTTTGGCTTCTCTGGGCTTTTCTTTTTTGTGGATTTATTTTTTTGTTCACAGCATTGGCGAAGCATGACTTTCTTTTATGGTGAGGTAAAGTCTTATTTTTATGTGCTTCTAATCGACTAGCTTGATGATAATAACAATGGTAAATGTTGATTATTTGAATGCGCTGTTTATTCTTCTTCTTCTTTTTTCATTTACTTAGACAGGGTTATTTATGTGGTCTAGTCAAAAATAGAAAGAAGAGAAGCAGATAGTAAGAATCATTTTTTATTAATTAATAAGGGAATATGTGCCCTGAAATGCTCGGGGGTCGGGCTAGCCCTGGGGGATAATCTCTAACAATCCTGGGGTTTACATCCCTTAAATGAAGAAAAAGATTTCCTAAGGACTAAGGTGGCTCTTGACGCTTGCACCCCTCCACTTCGGAAAATTTGCTGGAGTGTGTGGAGGGGAGACTTCCCTTTTCTTCTTTCCGCTCGGCCCTTAGTAGGGTCATATCCTAGGCCATACTTGCAAGGATTATCTTTGAATTCTGGGGGTTCGCTCATGCCTTGGGAATCTGCCCCCAGTCCTTGGCTAGGATGGTAACCATGCTTCAACATCATGCGGGCTACCTTTGTGTTTTTGAGAAGTCGCTCTATATTGGCAATTTCGAGCGCTTGAAAAGATGTTTCAAGGGCCTCTTCAGCCGCATCCACATAAGGTTGGGTGGACGGTCCACTGATCAGGATATCGTCTTCTGCTTGGACCGTGACCAATTTGTCGTCCACTATGAACTTTACTTTCTGGTGGAGCGTTGAAGGTATTGCCTTAGCGTCATGAATCCAAGGCCTGCCGAGGAGACAGCTATATGCTGGAGTAATATCCATGACATGGAAATCGACGTCGAAGATAGTGGGTCCAACTTGGATTGGCAAGTTAACCTCTCCCACTACTTCTCGTTTAGATCCGTCGAAGGCTCGAACGATGGTGCTGCTTGGGCGCAGACAGGTCCCTTGGATAGTCAGCTTGTCTAGTGTGCACTTGGGCATCACGTTCAAGGATGACCCGTTATCCACAAGAACTTTGGCGATGAGGTATTCCTTGCACTTGACTGAGATGTGCAAGGGCTTGTTGTGGTTTGACCCCTCGAGGGGGAGTTCTTCCTCTGTGAAGGTGAGGTGATCGCTTGCCGTAATGTGACCGACGATCCTCTCAACCTTTTCTTGGGATATAGTATGAGGTACATGCGCCTCGCTCAAGACCTTCAGCAGGGCGTTTCTGTGCGGTTCCGAGCTCATTATCAGAGATAACAATGTTATCTTTGCAGGTGTGCGATTGAGCTGGTCTATAATGGAATACTCGCTTTGCCTTATAAACTGGAGTAATTCCTCTGTCTCCTCCTTGGATTCTTTATTTTCTTTTTCTTCTTCGGTCTTTTTATTTTTTCCTTTATTTTTGAGGACATCTTCCTGTGTGTCCTTGGGGGAGTAGACTCTTCCACTTCTAGTCGTGCCCCCAATGCCGACTATATTTGTTATTTCTTCTTTTATTGGTGAAGATTCCCCATATCTCCACGGTACAGCTTTATTTGATTCGTAGGGGAAAGGACGTGGCATAAATAGTCGCACTGGTGTCCTTGCCCCTTCTTCTTTGTTCTTAAGGACCAACGGTCGAGGCTTATTTTTCTCTTGCGGTGAGTCGACCGTTGGAGTAAGCTTTATTAGGAGTGGCTTTCTCTCCATTCTTCTGATTTGGAAGACGTGTTAGTTAATCCTTCATTTTTATTATCTTATTTATTAAGTGTGAAGGAGGGGAAATTAAATATGCAAATGAATGTTTATGCATGCAAGTAGACAGTCATTTGAATAAAGAAGATTTTATTTATTCGACGGAAGGTGTACATTCCCCTATTCTATACTGCGAAGCAACTTTTGGCAAAAACGGAAAACTTTAAAGAAACCCACAGGCGGGTCTTGATCCCTCTGTAGTTCTCTCTCAGCTTCCCGGACGTGACGAGCAAGTGCTTCGCTTTGCTTGCGGACCGCCTGGCTCATGTCCTCACTGTACTTCTGAGCCTCTTTGATCTTCGCCTCTTGATGAACGACCAAGGCTTGTAGTTCATCGAGCTTTTCAACGGCTCAGTCTTTCTCTTGTAGTAGCTGGCCGTACTGAGCTAGCCCATCTCTTTCTTTGCAGCGTAGCTCAGCGAGACTTTTGTTTAGTCTCTGGTTGGCCTCTCGCTCCTGGCGGATATCTAACCGAGTCCTGGTGAGCTCTTGCGACAATTCCTTGATCGTTTGAGCCTGCTTTGATGATTCGGCCTCAAGGCGTGCTGACTTGGCGGTTATTTCTTGAAGTCGGCTATCCGAACTGGTTCTGGCAGTTTTGGATGCTCGGATAGCTTGCTTGTTGGAGTCAGCTCACTGGTCCTTGAGGCGCTCTATTTCATTATCCTTTTTCTTGCCTTGCCTTTGCAGACCATCTATTGTGAGGATGGATGCTTGCTCTCTTTCCTCAAGGGCCCTCATCTGGGCTCCCATGATTTCCATCCTCTGGGTCAAGGCATCAATTTGAGCCTGCAACTCTTCATTATTGGCGCTTGTAGTGGGTGTGGTGGATGGTTGAGCCATCCCTCTTTTCTTTCTCCACGCCTCGTAGTCACTAGTGACAGCCACCCGAGCTTTTCCTAGCTCTCTGTCCCCCATATAGACTGGCCTCTCCCATGCTTTTCTCACAGCTAGTGAGTTGGCGATTGTGCACGGGTCTCCAAAGAAGCACAGTCCTCCGAGTTCTCCCTGAGAGACAGTAGTTTGGGTCCTCATGAGCTGTCTCATAGCTACTCTAGGTGAGTAGGCTATGCAACCCCCGAGTCCTATCAAGGGTACGCTCGGATAGTCCCCACATCTCGATAAGAACCGGGCCGGTCTGAACCAAGGGCGGACCCAGTGATAAACTGTTGGCGTCCTTTTGTTCCCACTCGTCCCTCCATTCTCGAAGTCGCGTCGTTGGAGGGGGATCTTGGAGAAGCTCCTTAAAGGGTCTGGGAATATCCCCATGTGGCCGGAGGCGTAAAGGTGCGTGGCGCTCCACACAAATAGTAATGAAGAGCAGCAGCGAAGTGTTTTTCCTTGCTTTTGGTGGCAGAATTCCACCGAGAGCAAGGTGTCGACAAGGATTGCAGGCAGGGGACTCTTCGAGTTCACGTCCCAGGCGAAGAAGGCGTCCATGACGGCCTGATCTACTGTGTTGAAGTGGAAGGGGAACAAGATTGTTCCAAAAATGATAAGGGCCAGGGTTTTGTTGAAGGCGACCCACTCTGCCCTTTCAACCAGGTAGGACAGGTGGTCTTCTAGCATTGATACTTTCCAACCCTGGGCGTTCCCCTTCCTTATCAGGGTACTCTACCGGAATGGTAGTTGAATAAGGGCAGCAACTGGTGCTGCAGGAGTATATGCCTCGTGGCGGACATGAACCCCGGCTGATTTGGGCCATTTCAACATGGTCTCATACTCCTCTAGGGTGGGCACCAGGTCGAACTGCGGAAATTCGAAACACCGCAGACTGGAATTCCAGAAGTGGATTAGTGCCCTTAGGAACACCTGATCGACACATATCTTTAGTAGGTCCAAAATTCGTCCATAGGATTTTTCAAAGTCGGCACGGACCTCTGATGGCATCGTCGTGCTCAGTCGTTCCAACCTCTCAGTATGGAAACGGGGAATATCCACCTTCTTTGGCTGCCTACTTGTCCCTTCCATTTCTAAAACCAAAATGCATGTTTGATGAAAAGGATGCTTATTTGAATGTATGTAAGTGTTTATTTCCCTATTTATCATGTTTTTCTACATGATGTATGGTAATTGCGTATATTTTTATTGAAGGATAAACTATCTATATGAATGTTTTATGAGTGTAACATTTTTGGACCAGGTCTTATTTATGGACTTTTGCTTTTTATTTGATGTTTATTTGTTTATTTTATAGCCTTTTATCTCTTCTGTCGGAACTGCGTGGCTACTTAGCTTGCAAAGAACCTGAAACCAGGCTAGCTAAAAGGCAGACTGTCCGAGATAAAATGTGGCTTTATGCGAAAGAATAGTTAGTGTCCCTTATCTGTTCTGTCGGAACTGCGTGGCTACTTAGCTTACAAAGAACCTGAAACCAGGCTAGCTAAAAGGCAGACTGTCCGAGATAAGGGTGTTTATTTGCGAAAATATATTTTTGTGATTTTTTTGTTGTTGTTTGTTTATGCTATGCAATAGACAAATGCAATAAACATATGCACACACAATTCAGTCATCCGTGAACAGGCGAGAATTCGTTTTTATCATGAGGTAGGATTTTCCTACAGAAAAGTGCATTGGCGAGGGTTGGTTCTAACTGTTCTCACCAGGCTAAGGCCCCCAAGGTGCCCCCATTATAGGGTCCCCACTCTCCAGCCATCCGACCATGCTTAGCACTAAGGCCATAGTCAGTCTTGTTGCCAAAAGAGGAAGGTTATCACCTTGAGTGGTGGTTTCCGATCACACAGGTGGGCTCAAGGCCCTCACTACAGCGAACTGTATCTGCCACCCACTTCCTACGGATTTCTCACTTGCCCCCGGGTATAGAGGGAACTGTAGTGTGCAAGGGTCTCGTGTATAGTTTGTATTTCACACAATTGCATAAGTATAAACAAGCAACAAGTTATTAAAGCCAAATCGTAAAACATGTTATAATACAAGTTAAGGGCAAAAGCGTTTTTCTTGGTTTATTTATTTTTAAGTCGGCCCATCACTAAATGGGATCAACTCTCGAGGCTTCCCTAGTGGAGTCGCCATCCGTCGCCGCCATCAAAAAAGGAGATGGCGGCCTGAGCGACGCGATGGTTTCGACCCTCTTGATTTTCGCAGTTTTTATGGGTGGTTACAACGCCTTTAGGTTGTCCGATAACCGGGCTAACCTAGGGGCGAGGTTTTCAAAGGGCGTCCTTGGGTTGTCCGATAACCGGGCTAACCCAAGGACTAATTTTTGTAGGGTTCTGTGGAGTCGCCACCGATGTTTTTACCGGAAACATCGGAAAAGGGGTTTTAAAAGGCGTTGGTTTTCGAAAACCAACTTTGGTCATTAGAACCGGAGTTGGGTAAGGGAGTTAGTTACGTGTAAAGGAAGTATTAGTTCCTTTACTACGCCCTTTCGGGTTCCCTATGATAGGCCAACTATTTTGTTAATAAATAAACCGAAAAATACGCTTTTGCCCTTTTTATTTTGCGGAATTTAAAATTATGACTACATGGCCCTAATCTATTGCATAATTTAAAATTAAAGCAAGTAAAGTAGAGAGGGAGAATTTAAACCTCCAAAGCAAGCTTTCTTTTTATTTCTTTTAAAGGAAAAGGGTGCTTTTTGGCAGCCCTTCACTCTACACGACGCCGGAAACTTTTCTAGACGCCGAAAACCGCTCACAAAGGCACTCGAAGCTCCGGAAATGCGTCGGAGGGATTCTAGAGAGAAGTTTTAGAGAGATGGGAGAGCAAAAGCTGTGTGGTGTGTGGAAATGAGGGGGGAGAGCCCCTATTTATAGGTTTTCGCGCTCGCCAGTGGCGAGACCGCCGTTCTCATCTGACAGGGTAGAGATCGCCGTCTCGCCAAACGAGACCGCCGTCTCGTCCTTCGCAAGTGGCGAGACCGCCGCTCGGGAAAGCGAGACCGCCGTCTCGCCATTCGCAGTGGCGAGACCGCCGTCTCGTTTGGCGAGATGACGGTCTCGCCATTTGCATGAGGCGAGATGGCGGTCTCGATTTCAAGACGGCGGTCTCGTCCCCAAAAGGCGAGAAACCTTATTTTTGTACCGAAAATCCTTCCTATCCTAGCATGGGGCCTAATAGTCTCTCCTAGTGGCGTTTTAGGCTTCATCCATCTTCGAATAGGAGGTCTTCTACTCTTTATTTGGAGGCCGGGCAAGATTTGGGGTCTACATCGTCCTAACTTTTGTTGGGGTTTCTTTTTATTATGCTTTAGAAACTCTAATGGACCCCGTTTTGTAACCCTATCTTTTGCCTAGGCTACCCTTTATTATTGGTCGAGTTTCCTAGCGGGTTGACCCTAACTTTTGCTAGCCCCCTTTTGTGGGTTTCCTACCGGGTGTCGCCGCCATCCCATCCGACGTCTGGAGGACGTCTCGAAACGTTTATGCGAGTGGTCGCGAAAGATGGTTTAGACTCGCGTATTTGTTTTAAAATATGTTCATTGCTTCGACATTGAAAAAGCAAGGTTTTCGAAAAGGGGTTCTTATGGAGTCGCCACCAATATTTTGACCATAAACATTGGAAAAGGATGAAAAGGCATTGATTTTAATAAAAACCAGACTTGGCCATTATAACCAGAGTTAGGTAAGGGAGTTAGTTACGTGTGGGGAAGGTGTTAACACCCCACAACGCCCCTTTCGGGTTCCCTATGACAGATTAATTCATTTAAGTAAAGACTACGAGAAATTACGCGATTACCCTATAATATTAAATGGCTATCTACATGATTTTATTCTATATTGCATGCATAAAATGATGAATAAAGCTAAATAAAACAATAAAAGAGGCAAAATAGCTATCTACATGATTTTATTCTACATGGCATAAATAAAGCTAAATAAAACAATAAATAAAGCAATAAAAGAGAAGAGAATTGAAAAGAACCTCCGTAGCAAGGCTTGATATTGAGAGTCTCGAACCGTGAGGATGCGTTTTGGCAACCCCTCTCTCTACACAGACTCTCCTCACCAATACAAGATCGACTCCACTAAAAATTTAAAGAAGAATCGAATGCCTGAATATAATTCCTTAACCGATTGTTACCTATTTAAGGCAATCGGAAAGATCATTCAAGAGAAAGAAAGAAATAGACAAGTGCTCCGAGTTTTAGAAAGTGTTTCGGAGCTCTCTGGAGTGTCTCGTGGTGTGAAAAAGTGACAAATGAGCCTCCTATTTATAGTTTTCGCAGCAGGCGCACTTCGGGACCACCGTCCGGACTGGACGGCCGTCTAGACTGGGACGGCCGTCCCAAATGGCAAAATTACACAGGCCGGGACCCCCGGGGACTTGGGACGGCCGTCCCACTTGAACTTGGACTTGGGACGGCCGTCCCAACTTCGGACGCGCATCCCAACCGGCCGGGACAGGTTGGGACGGCCGTCCCAACTTTGGGACGGTCGTCTCGACTGCTCTCGCCAGCTTCGCGTTTCGGGACTCCGGAAGCTTTCCTTGTCTCGTTTTGGACGCCGCTGATGCCGATATGTGTCCGTTGAAGCTTTATCTTCATGTAGGAAGTCTCCTTTGTGTGGATGATTGAACTCCGTCTTATTATGAGAGGTCTTCTTTAGTCTTTATCGTGCATATAAGCGAATTCCATGTTGTTGTGGGAGGTTTCCTCAATTTTTGGGAAACCAGATGAACTCCATTTTCTGGCGAAGTTCCTCTATCTTTTATTTTGAGAGGCCGGCAAAATTAGGGGTCTACAGCTGCCCCCCTTCACCTCGCCTAACTAATTTGTTGGTTTTAATATGCCGACATAATTAGTTGGTAGGGAAGGAGTTGGCCCTTTTGTCCTGGCTATCCTTCTGATATCTGCTCCTTGATGATCCTCCGGATGATAAATATCTTGATAGGTACTAACCCCTATCCGGTTTGAGCTTTCTTTTCTAAGACTCGGTGAGTACTTACCCTCACCCGGTATAAGTCCGTACTTGACTAGACTTTTGTGGGTATTTACCCCCACTAGGTATGAACCTTGTTTCTCAAGGTTTTGGTGAATACCTACCCTCACCTGGTATGAGTTTGCATTTTGCGTAACTCTTGTGGGTACTTACTTCCGAGGTGCTCACCACCGAACTATCCTCTAATAGAAGTAAAGTCTTTGCACTCGCTTTTTGCAATGCTTCTCGGTGAGTATTTTTTTTTACTCCACCCGATGCATTTTTACTAAATTTTGATGAGTACCTACCCTCATCCGGTATGAACCCCGTTCTGCAAGGTTTTTTTTTTTTTTTTTTTTTTTTTTGATAAGCCTCGTTTCGCAAGGCTTAGGTGAGTACGTACCCCCACCCGTATGAAGTTTTTGGTAAGCCCCGTTCTGCAAGGCTTAGGTGAGTACGTACCCCCACCCAGCATGAAGTTTTTGGTAAGCCCCGTTCTGCAAGGCTTAGGTGAGTATGTACCCCCACCCGGTATGAAGTTTTTGGTAAGCCCCGTTCTGCAAGGCTTAGGTGAGTACGTACCCCCACCCGGTATGAAGTTTTTGGTAAGCCCCGTTCTGCAAGGCTTAGGTGAGTATGTACCCTCACCCGGTATGAAGTTTTTGGTAAGCCCCGTTCTGCAAGGCTTAGGTGAGTACGTACCCCCACCCGGTATGAAGTTTTTTTTTGTTTTTTTTTTGGTAAGCCCCGTTCTGCAAGGCTTAGGTGAGTATGTACCCCCACCCGGTATGAAGTTTTTGGTAAGCCCCGTTCCGCAAGGCTTAGGTGAGTACGTACCCCCACCCGGTATGAAGTTTTTGGTAAGCCCCGTTCCGCAAGGCTTAGGTGAGTACGTACCCCCACCCGGTATGAAGTTTTTGGTAAGCCCCGTTTCGCAAGGCTTAGGTGAGTACGTACCCCCACCCGATATGAAGTTTTTGGTAAGCCCCGTTCTGCAAGGCTTAGGTGAGTACGTACCCCCACCCGGTATGAAGTTTTTGGTAAGCCCCGTTCTGCAAGGCTTAGGTGAGTACGTACCCCCACCCGGTATCTGGCGACTTATTGTCTCTGATCATGCGCCTATTCCATGAGGAATTATTGATTTTCTTTGTTTTTGACTTTTCTATTTTAGTCATCCGGTTTTGCCGGGGATTCTTCGTTGGTTGCCTTTTAGGCAGGAATTTATTGGGGACTTTGATTGTGCCTCTTGATTAGGCAATTGCTTCAAGCAATGGTGAAGACTTTTATGCTTTTGGGCTTGCATTACCTCCGGCATAGGTTGATTTCCCATTTCTCCGGGATATTAGCTCTTTGCTTATTTTGAGCAAACAATAGTTCTGTTGTAAGCTCACCGATGAAAATTTTTTCTTTTGAGAATTTGATTGCTCCGATCGAGATCTCTTTTGAATTGCCCCCTTAGAGGGAAAATGGAGTTTTTGACTCCTTATTGCTTGAACTCGACTTTTGTCTTATGCTTTTATTTCTGCTGGGAATGGGTTTGTATGTGCGCCTTTTATGCACGTTAGATGGAAAGATATATATTTTCTCTTCTCTTTGTAATGATCCCTGGGGAATTTTATTGGCCTCCTGGGGATGGAAATTTCTTCTTTTCTGCTTTTGTAGATTTTTCTTGATGTGCTCTTCTTGGGGATTTTCTTTTGGCTTTTTCATGTCGTGGCCTTTGTTGGAGGATGAAAGGTTTTTCTCTTCTTTCTTTTTGTTGCCCCCGTGATTTGGGTGATTTAATTCTGTGCTTTCTTCGATGGACTCTTGTGTAGTCCTTATTCTCTTTTGGGAAATGAAATGGAGACTCTTGCATGAGTGTGCTTGATGACTCATGTAGTGATGAAGCTGAGTCGCGAGGTAATCTTTTTGTCTTGCCTCTGGAGTAGGCAAGGATCTGCTTGGGGATGATCAAGCCTTTCCGTTGGCTTTTCTACGTTGATGACTTCCTTTTTCTTGGGATAGCAGGTTAGAGCTAGTTTCCTTGAAGCTCCTTATTTTGCTGCAATGGTTTTTGATTTTGCCTTTCACGATTTTGATTTTCATTTAGAGGCTAGATTTTGGCACCTTTTATTTTCAATCACAAGCATGGAGACTAGCCTCCTTATATGCATGTTTAATATTCTTATTTTAAGAAAATTATTTTTTTTCTTGATTTTGACAAAGTCGTTTTGTGCAACTACTTTGTGTGTGGATGTCCTAAATGCAATCTAATGTTTATTTATTTTTGATATATTTAGAAAGTAACTGGCCTTCTCCCGTTGGCTTCTATGAATACGCCAATGGGCTCCTCCTTTACGATTATGATGATGGGCTCCTCTTTTATTCATCTTTTTAGCCCTATCTTTTGCCTAGACCGCCCTTTACGGGTTTTCGATCTAGCGGGCTGCCTTAATTTTTGCCTAGAATATCTTAGGGGGCTTTTGCCTTATCTTTTGCCTAGACCGTTCTTTTGGGGTTTCCGATCTAGCAGGCTACCCTAGTTTTTCCTAAGAACATCCTAGCAGGCTTTTATTCCTTTATTATTTTTTATGCTTCCTCTTTTTAGATGCATGCTTGATCTTTGATCAAGAGTCTTTGCACATATTTATGATTTATCAATAAAGAGGCATTTCCATAATATTTGGTCAAGAGAAAGGAAATAAAAGGGAATTTTATTGAATGAGCAAAAGTTTTATTTCTTTTATAGACGGATTTCAAAAGGTATTTAGAAGAATGGGTGGTCAGGGTTGGCTATACTGTTTAGGCTTATACAGTCATGTCTATGATATCTCGCCCCCTGGTTCTCCTAATTGCTTCAGATTGAGATGCCTGAGCCCAGAGTGAAGACTATGCAGACTGCTTGCTTCTGGAAGAATGTTACTTTAGCCGCCTTTTCGGTTTTCGACTAAAGTAACCATTGCTCTTAGTTTCTTTCTTTTTTTTTTTTACCTCTACTTTTTGCCTAGGACGTATCCTAGCGAGGAATATGGACCCTATCTTTTGCCCAGGAATGTCCTTTGCGGATTTTCATTCCTCGACGGGTCTTGAGCAATGTCTTCAAGCATAATACTTCTTCACCGTATCGGAGTTGATTAGGTGTCGAAGTTCTTCTCCATCCATATTGACGAGGATAAGAGCCCTTTCCGAAAAAGCTCATTTGACCACAAGGGGTCCTTTGTAGTTCACTGCCCATTTACCATTAAATCCTTCTTTTGGTAAATATGAGGGTTGACCTTTTAAGCCTTTTTTATTTTCCTTTGATAGGCTTGTCCACGACATATAACATTCGGTCGTTTTTCTTAATAAGGTTTAGCTGGTCATATCAGCTTCGAACCCATTCAGCTTTTGTTAAGTTTGCTTCCATCATCATGTGCTTTTATCAACATGATTAGCTGTACCGATTTGCCGTCTTGGAATTTTCTTACTATAACCGAAGAGTAATCCTTTTGAATATAGAGCAATTGTCGTGTCAATGCCCCTCTTCCTTTCCTTAGGGATTTCAATCCTCCTATTGATCACCATATTTCCACATTTCCCGGTCAATTATTTGAATGCTTTATGATGAAGGGTCAAGAGAATAGAAAGAAAGGGATTTATTACAAAGGCTTGTGTTTTAGCGAGATTTTTTATAGTAAAGGTTTTTGTAAGAATGGCTAGCCAAGGTTGGTCGGTGTTTAGGCTAGTTTAAACAAACGTTTTGTTTTTAATGAGGTGGCGTCTTTCAACTGAATACTCTGGCGTCTATTTGTGACTGATTAACTTTCCTAGTCTGCCATTTTGGGTTTTCAGTCTAGGATGTTGTGATGTGTCCTAACTTTTGTCTAGGTTCCCCTTTTTCATTTTTTTTTTTTTGGATACCTAGTGGACTTTTTTTTTTTTATGACGCTTTAATTGTTTTGATACCTTTTGGAACAAAACGTTTGTCTAACACATGGTTATTTAATGGGGTATAGACATGATTAGTGAGAAAAGAAGCAGATAGTAAGAATAACATTCTTTTGTAATTAAAAGGGAAATGCGTGCCCTAAAGATGCTCGGGGTCGGGCACACTCCGAGGAGTGATCTCTAATAGTCATTGGGTTTACGTCCCTTAAAATCGGAAGAAGGACATCTAATGACTAATGCTACCCTTGATGCTAATATCCCTCCTTTTTGGAAGATCGTCTTTAAGGTATGGAGGGGAGACTTCTCTTTTCATTGTACGACTTGTCCTTTTGTAGGGTCATACCCTAATCCATACTTTAGCGGGTTGTCCTTGAAATCTGGTGGCTCTTTTATTCCTGGAGCGTTCTTTCCGAGCCGTTGTTCTGGGCTGTATCTATATTTCTTCATTATATGGACCACTTTCATATTATTAGAAAGTCTTTCCGTATTTTCAAATGTCCTCTTTAGCCGCATCCATTTAAGGTGTGGTGGACGGCTCGCTGATTCGAGTGTAGTTTTTAGCTTGAACCATGATCAACTTGTTGCCTACCACGACTTTTAACTTTCGGTGGAGCGTTGAAGAAACTGCCCTAGTACCGTGAATCCAAGGTCTGCTCAATCTTCCCCTTGGATTCTTTTTTCTTTTCCTCTTCGGTTTCTTTATTTTTCCTTTGTTTTTAGGAGCATTATCTTGTAGCTCCTTTGATGAATAAAATTTTTTGCTTATCATTTTGCCCCCAATGTTGGCTATATCTTCATTGACGGGCAATTCTTCTGTGTATATCCATTGTACAGCTTTTATCTGATGTATAAGCACAAAGGCGTTATTGCCCTTTCTCTGATATTATCAATTTGGGTGCTAATGTTTACTTCTTTCTTATTATCTCCTTGTCCCAAATCGATGGCCTTAGTTTTTTCCTGATGGGGTTGTATTAATTGAGCCTTTTTTTCTAACAGTCTTTGCATATCCGGGGAAATGGTCCCCTCCTCACTGTCTGACTCAATCCATTCGTCTTCAGCTTTCAGATCTTCCAAGGAGTTTTCAATCACAGACATGACTGTATGGGTTATGCTTTGTTTTAGATTCTTTTATTAAATGTATGAGAGAGAAAAGAATGAAAGAGAATATGGATATTAAAAAAATGCCTCATTGTATTGATAGAAGAAAATATTTACAAAGCCCAATTTAACCAAAAATCTCATGATCATGGACAAGGATCACGAGAAATACATCGGAAGCTTTTATTATTTCTTTATGTTTATTGCAAAAAAAAGTAAAAATGATGAGCCCTAATCTGCTGGTCTCCCTTATCCCGTCTTTTACTCGGGCTTTGATAAGGGTTGGTCGTCCACCTTTGGAGTAGATGCGTCAAAGGTAATCCATCCCGCATCTATTAAATCTTGGACCTTATGCTTCAAGGTTATGCAGCTATTCGTAGAATGTCCTGGAGCGTCCGAATGATAGTTGCATTTTTCATTAAGCTTATACCATTCCGGATATGGTGGCTCCATCTTCTTGGGAGGGATGCGTACGAGGAGCTTGGCGTCTAGTAATTTTAACAAGCAAGCTTGCATAAGAAGTGGGTATTGGGGTGAACTTCCTTTCCGGTCTACGTGACTTAGTTTGCTCGAGAGGAGGAAGAAGGAATGGCCAAGTTGATTGCATTTACTGGCTCCTTCTTTCTTTTTCTCGAGGCTCTTTTTAATGAATGGAGTAGAGGAGTTGGAGGAGTTCTGCCGTGCAATCCTTCCGTTCTTCGACCTTGCTCTACTCTTTCTCCTATAATGACTACATCTCGCGAAGAGTGTCGATGTGTTCCCTATCATTTTGTCATAATAAGGACCCGTCAAAGAATTGATGAACATGGATGTAGTCTCTTTGTCGGATAAAGGAGGTTCCACTTGTGCCGCCAATTCCCTCCATCTTTGGGCATATGCTTTGAAGGATTCATCATCTTTCTTGCTTAATAGTTGTAGATCCGCTCTTTCGTGGGTCGATCAATATTGTATTTATATCGACGAAGAAAGGCATCTCGCTGGTGTCTCCAGTGTTTGGATTTGGCCCCCTTCTAGTTGCATATACCAGTTTAAGGCCGATTCAGCTAAACTCTCCCGAAAGCAATGGATCAGGAGTTTCTCGTTATCAAGCATATGCGACCATCTTACTGCAGTACATTGTAAGATGGCTTTTGGGGCAGAGTTATTCCTAAGTATTTCGGGAAGTCCGGAGTTTTGAACTTATTAGGGAATTGGATGTTTTTAACGAGACACATATCGACCGCCTCTTTTATATCAAAATTGTGTCCTTCCATGGCTCTCGACCTCTCTTCAAGAGCAATGATTTGTTGTTTTGATACTTCGGGAGCATGAATATGTACTCGCTCTTGTACCAAATTGATCATGCTCATTCCGAGGTTCCTCTTCTTCTTCGTGGTGAGAGGCTTGTCCATTCCGAGGACCCTCTTGATGGAGATTCTGTTGATGTATCATTTCTAACATTTGAGCCATTTGCTCTTTCAGTGTAGTAAGCTCAGCGGTGAGCTTTCGGTTTTGTTCTTCTAGTTGTTCCATCTTCTTAGCCTTTTGAGCACGAGTGAGGACGGGCGGAAGACCAGCCACCTTCTAAATGATTTTAATGATTCTTATTATGACTTTTTATTTTAAATGATTAGTGTGGAATAAATATGCCCTAGGATAAATGTATCTATGCATGCACTACAAAAATATTTTTTATGACAGCAGATATTGAAAGTGGCATAACTTTTGACTGGGTTGTCCGATTTGGACGCACAACATGTCAAAACGAAGAGAAAAAGGTGACGAACCAAGCTGCAAATGCCGAAGGCGATTTGGCCCAGTAATTTTCCCAAAAAACGTCTCTAAGACCCATTTTTTAGGGTTTTATTAAAATGATGAGCATGCTGTAATTATTTTCTTTCTTAGTTTTACCACTTATTGGATGATACGGAATGAATGATACGACTTTGCCAATAATCTTTTTATTATAAAAAGGGATTTTTATGGCCTTAATGTTTTTATATATTTTTTTTATGATTTTTAGGGTTTTTCATTTTTTGTTTGTTGTATGATTACCCTATGCTAATGCATCAATACAAATGCAACAAACGAATGCACACACAATTCACACATCCACGAGCAGAGCCACGCTTATTTAATCATGAGGTAGGATTTTCCTGCAGAAACGTGCTTGGTTTAGGTGGTTCTAACTGTTCTCACCAGGCCAAAGGTCCCCAAGGTGCCCCCATTATAGGGACCTCTCAATCTCTCAATCCTCGGGTCATGCACGGAACTCCGTGGCGACACCCTTAGACCAAAAGAAGAGAGTTATCACCTTGAGTTGGTGGTTTTCCGACAACGGTAGTAGCCCCGTGTGCCAACTATCCGATCGTATCTGCCACCCACTCCCTATAGATATTCACTCTTGCCCCCGGGTATAGAGGGACTGTTGTGTGCAAGGGTTTTGTGTGCAATTTATATTTCAAACAATTTGCAGAAAATAATCATACAGCGGTTATTAAAGCCATACAGTAAAAAACATACGAAGGGTAAAGGCGTAATTTCAAATCTTTACTTAGTTTGAATTTATCTGTCACTAAATGGGATCAACTCTCTAGCGTCCCCAGTGGAGTCGCCATCTGTCGCCGCCGTCCGTTTCCGACGTCCGGAGGACGTCTCGAAACGTTTATGCGAGTGGTCGCGAAAGATGGTTTAGACTCGCGTATTTGTTTTAAAATATGTTCATTGCTTCGACATTGAAAAAGCAAGGTTTTCGAAAAGGGGTTCTTATGGAGTCGCCACCAATATTTTGACCATAAACATTGGAAAAGGATGAAAAGGCATTGATTTTAATAAAAACCAGACTTGGCCATTATAACCAGAGTTAGGTAAGGGAGTTAGTTACGTGTGGGGAAGGTGTTAGCACCCCACAACGCCCCTTTCGGGTTCCCTATGACAGATTAATTCATTTAAGTAAAGACTACGAGAAATTACGCGATTACCCTATAATATTAAATGGCTATCTACATGATTTTATTCTATATTGCATGCATAAAATGATGAATAAAGCTAAATAAAACAATAAAAGAGGCAAAATAGCTATCTACATGATTTTATTCTACATGGCATAAATAAAGCTAAATAAAACAATAAATAAAGCAATAAAAGAGAAGAGAATTGAAAAGAACCTCCGTAGCAGGCTTGATATTGAGAGTCTCGAACCGTGAGGATGCGTTTTGGCAACCCCTCTCTCTACACGGACTCTCCTCACCAATACAAGATCGACTCCACTAAAAATTTAAAGAAGAATCGAATGCCTGAATATAATTCCTTAACCGATTGTTACCTATTTAAGGCAATCTGAAAGATCATTCAAGAGAAAGAAAGAAATAGACAAGTGCTCGAGTTTTAGAAAGTGTTTCGAGCTCTCCGGAGTGTCCGTGGTGTGAAAAAGTGACAAATGAGCCTCCTATTTATAGTTTTCGCAGCGAGGCGAACTTCGGGACCACCGTCCGGACTCGGGACGGCCGTCCCAAATGGCAAAATTACACAGCCGGGACCCCCGGGGACCCGGACGGCCGTCCCACTTGAACCGGGACTTGGGACGGCCGTCCCAACTTCGGACGCGCGTCCCAACCGGCCGGGACAGGTTGGGACGGCCGTCCCAACTTTGGGACAGGTTGGGACGGCCGTCCCAACTTTGGGACGGCCGTCTCGACTGTTCTGGCCAGTTTCGCGCGTTTCGGGACTCCGGGAAGCTTTCCTTGTCTGTTTTGGACGTCAGTTGATGCCGATATGTGTCCGTTGAAGCTTTATCTTCGTGTAGGAAGTCTCCTTTGTGTGGATGATTGAACTCCGTCTTATTATGAGAGGTCTTCTTTAGTCTTTATCGTGCATATAAGCGAATTCCATGTTGTTGTGGGAGGTTTCCTCAATTTTTGGGAAACCAGATGAACTCCATTTTCGGGCGAAGTTCCTCTATCTTTTATTTTGAGAGGCCGGGCAAAATTAGGGGTCTACACCGGGTTAGATGCCCTTTCTTTTTGGCCTTTGGCTTTTATGGGCTTTCTTATTATTTTCGCAACGTTGGCAAAACACGGTTTCACTACGATGGGGTAAAACCTTACTCGTGTTCCTAATCAATCAGTGATGGTTTAATTTATTTCTTTACTGTCGGCGCGCTTTCAAGTTTTTAGACGCCTTTTAGAAACGTTTGCTTAAGCATGGTTATTAATGAGGCGTAGACATGAGTAGTAAGAAAAGAAGCAGATAGTAAGAAATGTATTCTCATATGATTAAAAGGGTAATATGTGCCCTGAAAATGCCCGGGGGTCGGGCTGCCCCCGGGGAGTAATCTCTAATAGTCATTGGGTTTACATTCCTTCGGAAGATCTGATTCAGTGGACGAAGGGGAGACTTTCCCTTTCTTCTTGTATTAGGGTTGTACCCTAGACCGTGTTTCAAAGGATTGTCCTTGAAATCTGGTGGCTCCCTTATTCCTTGGGAATTCACACTGAGTCCCTAGCCTGGGCGGTATCCGTACTTTGTCATCATATGTGCCACCCTCATGTTGTTGGGAAGTCTTTCAACATTGGCAATCTCCAGCGCTTGAAAGGATGTTTCGAGGGCCTCTTCTGTTGTATCCACATAAGGTAGGGTAGACGGCTTGCTGATCAAGATGTCATCTTCGGCTTGAACTGTGACCAGTTTGTCGCCTACCACGAATTTGATCCTTTGGTGGAGCGTTGATGGGATTGCTTTGGCGTTGTGAATCCAAGGTCTGCCGAGGAGGCAACTGTAAGCAGGAGTGATATCCATCACATGGAAGTCCACGTTGAAAATAGTGGGACCTACCTGGATTGGTAGATTGATTTCTCCTACTACCTCACGTTTTGATCCGTCGAAGGCTCAAACGACGGTGTTGCTTGGACGCATATGGGCTCCTTGAATTGCCAATTTGTCAAGCGTGCACCTAGGCATGACGTTCAGGGATGACCCATTATCCACCAGGACTTTGGCGATGAGGTATTCTCTACACTTGACGGATATGTGTAAAGGCTTGTTATGGCTTGACCCTCCAGGGGGAAGTTCTTCATCGGTGAAGGTAAGATGATCACTGGCTGTGATGTTCCCAATGATTCCTTTGAACTTGTCTTGGGATATGGTGTGTGACACGTAGGCTTCATTCAAGACCCTCAGCAGTGCGTTTCGGTGTGGTTCCGAACTCATTATCAGAGACAACAAGGTTATCTTCGCGGGCGTGCGGTTGAGTTGGTCTATGATGGAGTATTCACTTTGCTTTATGAACTGGAGTAATTCGTCTGCTTCCTCCTTGGATTCTTCTTTGTTTTATTCTTCGGATTCTTTGTTTTTTCCTTCATTTTTGGGGGCATCTTCTTTTGAATCTTTGGGAGCATATATTCGCCCGCTTCTAGTCATGCCCCCAATACCGGCTATATTGGAAATGTCTTCATCTACTGCGTATTTCCATGGTACAACTTTGTTTGATTCTTAGGGGAAAGGACGAGGCATAAATAATCGTAGTGGTGTCCTAATCCCCTCTTCTTTACCGATCGTGATAACCAGCGGTTGAGTTTTATTGTCCATTGTGGGTGGCTCAACCGTTGAGGAAAGACTGATGATGAGTGGTTTCCGTTCCATTCTTCTGTTTTATGAAAGCACATCAGTTAACCTTTCTTTTTTATTATCTTATCAATTTTTACAGCAAGGAGAGATATGTGAATGAATGCGAGATGAATGCAATAAACAGTTGTATAGATAAACAAAACATGATTCTATTTATCCGGAAAAAGTGTACATTCCCCTAGGCCATGCTACGAAGTACATTTTGGCAGAAACGGAAAAGCCTAAAGAAACCCACAAGCGGGCTCTGGTTTCTACGTAACTCCCCTTTGGCTTCCCGTACATGACGAGTAAGTGCTTTAGACTAGCGATGGACCGCCTGGCTCATATCTTCATTGTATTTACAAGCTTCTTCTATCTTTGTCTCTTGATGGATGACCAATGCCTGTAAGTCATCAAGTTTCTCAAGGGCTCGGTCTCTTTCTTGCAACACTTGGCCGTACTGAGCTAATCTGTCTCTCTCCTTGCATCGTAGCTCAGCCAAGTCCCTGTTAAGTCTTTGGGCGGCTTCCCTCTTTCGCTGTGCTTCAGACCGATTTCTTTCGAGGTCTTGTTGCATCATCTTGGTCGCCTGTGCCTGCTTTGCAAATTCAGCCTCAAGGTGTGCTAATTTGGCCGTTATTTCCTGGATTTGATTATCCGAGCTCGCTCTAGCAACTTTAGATGCTCGGGCAACCTCTATGTTGGAGTCATCACACTGGTCCTTGAGACGCTCTATCTCTTGGTCCTTCTTTTTGCACTGACTTTGCAGACCATCGATTGTAAGGATAGATTCTTGTTCTTTTTCCTCAAGGCCCCTCAATTGGGCTCTCATAATTTCTATCCTTTGGGTCAAGGCGTCGACTCGGGTTCGTAGTTCTGCATTTACTGATGGTGAGGGGGATGGAGTGGGTGGATGTGGCGCCCCTCTATTCTTCCTCCATTCTTTAAAATCACTAGAAACTGCTACTCGAGCCCTGCCTAGCTCTTCATCCCCCACGTAGACTGGTTTCTCCCATGCTCTTCGGATCGCGGGAGCATCCTTGAAGTTGTTGGAACTGCAGAAGAAACACAATTCCCCGATTTCTTCCTATGTTGGGGCGGTTTAGGTCCTCATGAGCTGCCTCATAGCTATCTTCGGAGAATAAGTTATGAAACCCCTAAGGCCCAATAATGGTACACTGGGGTGATCTCCGCATCGAATAAGAACGGGACCAGGTCGGAACCAAGGACATGCCCAAGATATGTGATCTATGTTCCAGTGTTCCAACTCAGTCTTCCACTCCATGGCACCACGATGATGGAGGGGGATCTTTGAGAAGCTCCTCAAAGGGTCTGGGAATGCTCCCATGTGACTTGAAGCATAGAAGTGAGTGATGCCCCAAATAAACAATAATGCAGAACAACAACGAAGTGTTTTTCCTTGCTTATGACGACAGAATTCTACTGACAGCAAGGTGTCGTCAAGAAGCGCAGGCACGGGACTTCTCAAATGTACGTCCCAAGCAAAGAAGACATCCATTGCGGCGTGATCCACAGCGTCGTTATGGAAAGGGAATAAAAAGGTCCCAAACATAATTAGTGCGAGAGTCTTGTTGAATGTGGGCCAATATCCTTTTTCAGCCAGAGAGGATAAGTGGTCTTCTAAAAGTGATATCTTCCACCCCTGAATGCTCCCTTTTCCATTCAGGGCAGACTGTGGAAGTGGTAATCGGATGAGGTGAGCGACCTTGTTTACTGAGACATATGCCCCCTGGCTAATGTAGACCCCAGCTGACTTGAGCCATCTGATCATAAGTTTGTACTCTTCCAAAGTCGGAACCAAATCAAACTGAGGGAACTCGAATCAATGCAATCTGGAGCTCCAAAAGTGGATCAGGACCCTGACGAACACGTGGTCAACACATATTTTCAAGAGGTCCAAGATCCATCCATAAGATCTCTCGATGTCGGATCGAACTTCCGATGCCATAAGCGCGCACAACTGCTCCAACTTCTCAACACAGTAGCGGGGAATATCCACTTTTCCCAACTGTTTACTGCCTAATCCCTCCATTTTTCTAGAAATGACAGAAAATGCATGGTATGAGTATGATGCTTTCGTATGCATGAAAGTGTTTGTTTTTTCTAAATATTATCATGTTTTATTTTCTATATGGTGCACGATTTTTTTTTTGTGTATTTTTTTGAAGAATAATGAAACTACCTGTATGATGGATTCGATGCTTAACACCATGAAAAAGGCCTGATTTCCTCTCATTATGGTAGTTATTTTGATTTATTTTAAAACCTTTTATCTCTTCTGTCGGACTGCGTGGCTACTTAGCTTACAAAGAACCTGAAACCAGGCTAGCTAAAAGGCAGACTGTCCGAGATAAAAATGGTTATTGCAAAAGAATGGTATTAGTATCCCTTATCTCTTCTGTCGGACTGCGTGGCTACTTAGCTTACAAAGAACCTGAAACCAGGCTAGCTAAAAGGCAGACTGTCCGAGATAAGGGTGTTTATTATGAAAATATTTTTGAGGTTTCATTATATATTTTTTTTTGTTGTTGTATGATTATGCTATGCAACAAACAAATGCAACAAACGAATGCACAAACAATTCACTCATCCGCGAACAGAGTGATGTTTAATTACGAGGTAGGGGTTTCCTGCAGAAAAGTGCATAGGCAAAGGTAGGTTCTAACTGTTCTCATCAAGGTCAGGCCCCCAAGGTGCCCCCATTATAGGGACCCTTCAATCTCCCAGTCTTCGAACCGTGCACGGATGTCCATGTCGACGTTCTTAGACCGAGAAAAAGAAAGTTATCACCTTGAGTGGTGGTTTCCAACAATGACCTGTTGGCACTAGGGCCATTACCATGGTCGGTCGTACCTGTCACCCACTCCCTATGCGTATTCTCGCTTGCCCCTGGGTACAGAGGGACTGTAGTGTGCAAGGGTTGTGTACAGTTTATTTCAAACAATTACATAAAATAAGCATACAACAATTATTAAAGGCAAACAGTAAAGCATGTTATAAAGCAAGAAAGGGTAAAAGCGTAATTTCTAGTTTTTATTTCCTAAACTAGTCCATCACTAAATGGGATCAACTTTCTAGCTTCCCCAGTGGAGTCGCCATCTGTCGCCGCCGTTAGAAGAGGCGGTCGGAGCGACGCGATGGTTTTTGATATGACTCGCGTTTTGTTTGAAAGAAACGATTCAACGCCTTTAGGCCGTCCGATAACCGGGCTAGACCTAAAGGTGAGGTTTTCGAATAGGTTCGAGGAGTCTCCATCAGCGTTTTAGCCTTAAACTGTGAAAAAGGTAAAAAAGAAAAAGGCAGTGGTTTTAGA
Source organism: Sphenostylis stenocarpa (assembly GCA_963425845.1). NCBI lineage: Eukaryota > Viridiplantae > Streptophyta > Magnoliopsida > Fabales > Fabaceae > Sphenostylis > Sphenostylis stenocarpa. The sequence continues at coordinate 45,171,321 of OY731404.1, read as the reverse complement.
AAAAACTAACTTTGGCCATTACAATCAGAGTCGGGTAAGGGAGTTAGTTACGTGTGGGGAAGGTGTTAGCACCCCCACAACGCCCCTTTCGGGTTCCCTATGATGGACTAACTTAGAAAATAAACACTTAAAGAAATTACATTTTTACCCTATTATTTGATCTACTTGCAAAATTTAAATATCTACATGGCTCTACTATCTAATGCACACAAAGAAAGCGATAAAGAAAGCAGTAAAAAAAGACAGAGAATAGAGAAGGAACCTCTAAAGCGAGCTTTATATTAACTCTTCGAAAATGTGAGGACGCTTTTTGGCAGTCCCCGCACTCTACTGAGGGCCAGATGTCTCAAAAAGAGACTTCCTTAACCGATTTCAACCTTAACGGAAATCGGAAAGCTCCCTCGAACCCCGGAATAATGCTCAAGGTCACTCTCAAGTGCCAAAAGGCTTCCAAGAGAGTGGAGGAGTGTGAAAGGTGTGAAAAAATGGAGAAATGAGGTCCCTATTTATAGGGATTCGGGCCTGGAAAAGGTGTGGATGGTCGTCTGGACAAAGCGGACGGTCGTCCATGGCAAAAAGTGACCATGGACGGCCATCCATGCAGTGTGGACGGCCGTCCATGGAAACTTTTGGCCATGGACGGCCGTCCAAGCTAAGTGGACGGTCGTCCATGGCCTTAAAGTTGCCATGGAAGGCCATCTGCTTGTCCTGGACGGCCATCTGCCTGTTCTGGACGGCCATCCGCTTGTTCTAGACGGCCATCTGCTGTCTTTGGCGGATTTCCCGATTTTTAATGCCTTTGAAAACCCTTCCTATCCTAAATGGAACCTAGAACAAGCTACTAGGGACTTGATAAAGTCTTAACCATCTTCGAAACGGGCGATCTTCGGCTTTATTAGGGGCCCGAGCAAGATTTGGGGTCTACAATGAGTTGGAGGAGGAAGGCTGCACTATTCTCCCATTCTTCAAACCCTGCTCCACCCTCTCGCCTATGGTGACTACGTCTGTAAAAAGAGTTGACGTGTTCCCTATCATTTTATCGTAATAGGGTCCAGTCAACGAATTGATGAATATAGACACAATCTCCTTGTCTGATAGCAGAGGCTCTACTTGGGCGGTCAGCTCTCTCCATCGTTGGGCATACGCCTTAAAGGATTCGTCGCTTCTCTTGCTAAAAGCTTAGAGATCTGACCTATCGGGGGTCAGATCGATGTTGTACTTATAGCGACGAAGAAAGGCGTCTGCCAGCTGCTTCCAGCTCTGGACCTGTTCCCTCTCCAACTGCATATACCAATTCAAACCTGAATCGGCCAGGTTCTCCTAGAAGAAGTGTATTAGGAGTTCTTCGTTGTCAGCATGGGGAGCCATCTTGCGACAATACATGGTAAGATGACTCCTGGGACAAGTCATTCCCATGTACTTCGGGAAGTTAGGGACCTTGAACTTTGGAGGGAGACGAATGTTCTTAACGAGGCACATATCGGTTGCCTCCTTTACATCGAAGTTGTGTCCCTCCATGGCCCTGAGCCTCTCCTCCAGAGTGGAAATTTGCTGTTTGGAGACTTCGGGGGGACTGGATGAGTACAACGGCCTTTTGCTCAAAGAGGAACTCCTTTTCCTCCTCTGCCTCGTGGCGAGAGGCGTGATCGCCTTGAGTCTCCCCTTTATTTTGGCTTTGTTGGCGCATCAACTCCAACATTTGTGTCATTTGCTCCCGGAGGGTGTTAACCTCAGCGGTGAGTTTGCGATTCTGTTCTTCCAAAATCTCCATAGCCTTTGCTTTTTGTGCGTGAGTTCGGACGGGGAGAGGACCAGCCACTTTCTTCGATGCACAATAATTTTATTAATAAGATGAATGATAGGTGTGGGATTAGTATTTTCTAAGACAATGATTTATGTATCATCCTTTAAGCTTACGCTCTACAGGATACCCTGCCCCCTTTGGTGTAATGGTTCCTTCCTTGTCATGGTTTTGGACAAGTAGGACGAAGATCACTATATACCTTAGTACATTTGTCCCTTCCCTGTGGATGGTTACAAATGTGCTTGGGGCCTCTTTCATCTTTGTCTTAGAGATATCTAATGTCCCCTAGCATGAATGTGTTTTATGCATGAGAGTTTTTAGAATGATGTTGATGCGTACTCTCCTTTTATTTTCTCTCTTGGTTTTTCGCTCATGACATGATGTGACATGAATGATTTGACTTTGCCAAAAACATATTATGGGTTTTAACATTTTTTTTCTTTTTTTATTGGATTTACTTTATTTTATTTTATAGCATTTATCTCTTCTGACGGACTGTGTGGCTACTTAGCTTACAAAGAACCTAAAACCAGGCTAGCTAAAAGGTAGACTGTCCGAGATAAAATGGTTTATTGCGAAAGAATAATTTTAGCATCCCTTATCTCTTCTATCGGACTGCGTGGCTACTTAGCTTTCAAAGAACCTGAAACTAGGCTAGCTAAAAGGCAGACTGTCTGAGATAAGGGTGTTTATTGCAAAAAAATATTTTTGTGGTTTTTCTATTTTCATCTGTTGTTTAGTTATGCTATGCAATCAAATGCAACAAACAAATGCACACACAATTCATTCATCCGCGAAAGCGTAAGAAGACGTTTTAATCACGAGGTAGGGTTTTCCTGCAGAAAAGTGTGTTGGCAAAGGTAGGTTCTCACTGTTCTCACCAAGGCTTAGGCCCCCAAGGTGCCCCCATTATAGGGTCCCCACTCTCCAGCCTTTCAACCATGCTTAGCACTAAAGCCATAGTTAGTCTTTGTGCCAAAAGAGGAAGGTTATCACCTTGAGTGGTGGTTTCCAATCATACCGATGGGTTGCATGGCCCTCACTACAGCAAACTGTACCTGCGACCCACTCCCTATGGATTTCTCACTTGCCCCCGGGTATAGAGGGAACTGTTGTGTGCAAGGGTTTGTGTACAGTTTGTATTTCAAACAATTGTGTAAAATAAACAAACAACAATTATTAAAGCCAAGAAAATAAACATGTTATAAGACAAGGTAGGGTAAAAGCAAAATTTCTAAGTTTATTTATTAAACCGGCCCATCACTAAATGTGATCAACTCTCTAGGCTTCCCCAGTGGAGTCGCCATCTGTCGCCGCCATCAAAAGAGGCGGTCGGAGCGACGCGATGGTTCCGACTTCTGTTTTCACGTTTTATATGGGTGGTGTTAGAACGCCTTTAGGTTGTCCGATAACCGGGCTGGACCTAAAAGCAAATTTTCGAAGAGGGTTCTTATGGAGTTGCCACTGATGTTTTTATCGAAAACATCGGAAAAGGAAAAAAAGAAGGCGTTGGTTTTTAAGAAAAACCAACTTTGACCATTATAACCATAGTTGGGTAAGAGAGTTAGTTACGTGTGGGGAAGGTATTAGCACCCCCACAACGCCCCTTTCGGGTTCCCTATGACAGGTCGGTTATTTTATAAACAAACTTTTAAAATGACGCTTTTACCCTTTTATTTGCGAAATTAAAAGATAATGACTACATGGCCCTAGTAGCTATTGCACAAATTAATATAAGTAAAAAGACAGTAAAGAGAGAGAGAGAGTGAAGAAACCTCCGAAGCAAGCTTTGATTAATTCTTTTTAAAAAATAAGGGTGCATTTTGGCAACCATTTGCTCTACAACGTCGACTTTTCTCTCTTATGACGCTATAAAAACTCTCTAAAGACACTCAGAAAACTCCAGAAATGCTTCGGAGGGGTTCTAGGAGAAGAATTTTGAGAAATGCTAGAAGGAAAGGAGGAAGAACTATGTGAAATGAAGGGAAGAGTGCCCCCCTTTTATAGGGATTCGCGCCTGTCAGGTCGAGACCGCCGTCTCGCCATTCGGGACGACTGTCTCGTCTTTAACAAATGGCGAGACGGTCGTCTCGCCAATCGGGACGACGGTATCGACTTGCCAAATGATGAGAGGGTCGTCTCGCCAAATGGGAACGCGGTCTCGCGAAACGAGACGGCGGTCTAGACCTTGCCAATGACGAGACGGCGGTCCCGATAAGCGAGACGGTGGTCTCAACCATTAAGGTGGAATTCCTTATTTTTTGTATAGAAAAACCTTCCTACTCTAATATGGGGTCTGATAGTCTATCCTAGGGACCTTTTAGGCCTTGCCTATCTTCGAATTGGAGGTCTTCTGCTCTTTATTTTGCGACCGGACAAGCTTTGGGGTCTACACCCCTTTGACTTCATCAAAAATAGGAAGCAAAAAGGTATATAACAAACATGTAAAATATTTTGAGATGTATTCTGGTCATAACAAATATGAAAGACCAAAGATAAATCATATGTTTTAAAAATATATATATTATTCTATCAAGGATAATTAAAGTTGATTCAATCTTATCTTCCTTAACATGTTTGTGATGAACACAATTAATATGTGTAAAGATAAGGGAACCTTGCTTTAGTAGCATGTTACAAAAACAATCATTAACTAAAGCCTTTAATTTGTTTTGCAGAATAATAATCGATTAAAAATAGGGCAAAATCGATTAAATTGATCCTCTTAATGAATTTAAGCTGATATAAATGAAGTTTTAATCGATTAAAATAGTAATGACAAATGTATATTAAAAGCTTGAGATCATTTAATCAATTAAAACAGATACGATCAGTCTCATTATAAGTAATTTTAATCGATTAAAGTTGATTTTTATCAATTAAAATACTAAAAAACAAATATTAAGTGATGTTTGATGCATACAGGATTTACTTAATTCATAGCTAAAATATTTATAAGCAAGAAGTTTTATGATCCAGTTGATTGTTTGTTTCAGTTTATATGAAAAGATTTGTCTTGATTCTTAAAGTCAAGTTACTTATTCTAAATTCAATTTATCATAAAAAAATTATACTAGAACCTATTTATTAATAGGATTAATTGATTAAAATGATTTCTTTGTCAACTAAAACTATCGAGTGTGTGGATTATATTTCTAAGATCTCTAATTTCGTGCTAATTATAAATCTAAACAACTGTATCATATTAAGGATAGTTCAAATAGTGTTTCGATCGAAGATCAGTTAATATTACACCAAAAAGAAAATAGAAACAACAACTAATAAAAGAAACATAAAACAAAAAAAATTATGATAGAAAGAACCCTTATTGTTGATGAAATCAGTCATCACAATTTCCTTGATTCAGCTGCATATCCTCCAATTTGGCATAAATATCAGCAATTTGATTTCCAAGGTTGGAGAATTGCATGTTGGTTTGCTGGAAATGTTGATAGGATAACTGCATATGCTTTCTTTGATTCTCTTGCAGTGAAGCCATCTAGGAAAGCATGGTTTGTTCAAACTGTGAGAGTGGAGTCCCACGGTCAGGTTGTTCTATGTAGGGTATGATTTCCATATTCTCATATGAGGATTGACCACCAGTGGACTCGGGAACCTCAGCAACTGGAGGAGAATCATGTTCTAGTTCATCTTCATCTTCAGACATTCTAGCCTCAGCCTTGGAGATCCATTCCCCATCAATTTTGATGAACCCCATCTTTCGCAGAGTGGAATCATCAATCTCATTTGATGCTTTAGGGGTCTCTACATACTCTCCTGTAAGGTCTACTGCAAAATACCTGAATAAATTGTTAATTAACATGGCATAGGGCAGCTTATAATCAGATAATCTTTTTGCTTTCAACATGTGATCCTTGATCACATATACCCAGTTGACCCGAATGTTATTTGAAATACAATACATGAGAGCTAAGTCTCCCTCATTTAGCAATGCATGATTGCTCCCCCTGGGAGTGAGAATTCATGCAACAATGAGGGCTAGTAGCCTTGGTTCAAGCATCAGCTTTCCAGCATTCAAACCTTTGATCGAATCATTTGAGTCTTTGAGGAAGGATTTGAAGAATTGTATCTTATTGAAATCGGGTAAATCAGAGACATTCCCTCTGGATACTTTAACAACAGAGTCTTTGAGACCATCAACTTGCTCCCAAACAGAAGGAATGATTATCATATCCACCCCCTTAAATTGTGATTTGATGGTGGAACCATTTACTGTTAGATTGGAATAGAAAACACGAACCAGATCAGGCTGGATATTTCCAGTATACTCCATGAAGGTTTTTAGATTCTGACTTTTCAATTGCCTTTTCAGAACTATAAATCCTTCATCATTAAGCCATTTGAACTTAATATACTTGGGAATTACAATTTGTTTCTGAATGAAGTCAGAAATGAAGGAATTCATTTTGCCGATGTCCCCGTTGAACCATGCTTCTAAATGACCACCAGGATTGGCAGTGGAGGAAGATTCCCCCTTATGTTTCTTCCTTGATTTTGATCTTTTAAACATTTTGTAGTAGAAAGTTGAGAAGGAATTAGATTGATACCAAAACAGAATATGAGAGCGAGAGAAGAGGAGAAACTGAAAATGTTCAAGTATGCAGAACCTGGTTTTTCATTGATGAATAGAAGTTCAGATTCCAAATTTTTTGAATTCCGAATGACAGACCTGCAATGTTCCAACTTTAATTGAATGTGTTCCCTTGACTGAATGCAGAGACACATGCTTTGGGAAATTGGTACATCGGTTAATTTGTTCATTTGATAAGTATTGACTAGGTCAAAGTGGTACAATAAATGCTTTTTACAGATTTGATAGAAACGAATCTTGAAAAATTAACTTTAGATTTGGTGAATATTCTGCAACTAAACCATATTAAAGTAATCTCCAAGAGCGAATTAATCGATTAATCGTCAAATTAATCAATTAATTTGATCTGGAATCGTAGGTTTAGAAATTGCAACAATGTAATAATCGATTAAAACAGAAAAGAATCGATAATTTTTGTATTGTTTATGGTTAATAAAATAGTAATAGAATTTTAATCGATTAAAACGAAAAATAATTGATTTTAACCATTTAATAATTTTAACTGATGTAAATTATTTTTAATCGATTAAAACAGAGATGGTAAATCTATACTGAAATTCTGAGAACATTTTAATCAATTAAATCGTAGAATAATCGATTAAAATAGTACAGACAACTTTTCTGAGATTCTCTATAAGTGAATGTAATCGATTAAAACAATTTTATATCAATTAAAATAATCAGTTCATGAATCCAAAACACATATTTGTTGATCAGGTACCAAAGGATCTCCAGATTTTTGTTCCTGCAAAACAAAATTAGCACAATCTGGTACCCTTTTTTATGATTATAGGGTCCAATCAAGTTATTTGAAATGAATTCTTGGGAACCCACTTCATTCTTCCTTTTGGAATAACATATTTCTTAATTCTGCAGAATCTAACAGAATGTCCTCTTTTCATGCAGTAAAAATAGTTGATGAAAGATGATGAGTACGATTTTCTATATGCAGTTTTTCTGGTTTTTAAGCTTGATTTAAAAATAATACCAGTTTTATCAAGAACAAGTTTTTGTGAACCAAGAAGAACATCAAGATTGGCTTTGCCTTGTGTAAACTTTGAAATATTTTGTAAAAGATATTCAATTTTCTTATGTAAATCTGGACATTCTTCTTAAGGTTTGATCATGTTACAGATATAATCAGAATTATCATGAACTAATTTCAGGTAACCAAGATTAGTTTCATCTTCAAGAATTTTCTTTTCAAGAGAATCAACTCTATTTTCTAGCTAGTTGTTCATGCCTTTTAGCCTATCATTTTTTCTTTCAAGTTTCTTGATTTCTTCATGCATTTTATTAAATGCTTCTTGCAGTGAGTTATAATTCATGAAATTAGAAGAGTTAGAACTTACACTGCTGGTTTGGTAATTCTGGTTAGCCATTAGACACAAGTTGGCTTCTTCATTATCAAAATTTTTTGTTGATGAGGTATCATTGTCATCTCATGCTATGTATGCTCTTCTTTTGATCTTTTCTTCTTTCTTGTCATTATGCTTGTTCTTTTCTGGACACTCCATCCTTACATGACCCTACTTACCACAACCATAACACTTATAGTTAAAAGCAACACATTTCTTTTCATACCTTTTATGTCTTTCTTTATCTTGGATCTTTCTCTTGAGAAACTTATTGAACTTTTTGACCAGCAGTCCAAGATTCTCACTTTCTTCTTCTGATTCTTGATCTATCTCTTTAGTTTTGAGCGTTATGCTTCTGCCTTTCTTTTCAGAAATCTCTTGCTCATTAAACCTATTAATTTCCATCTCATGTTCTCTGAGCTTTCCAAATAAGGAGGTTGTTGTCATGATGGACAAGTCTTTTGACTCTGATATTGTTGTGACCTTAGGCTGCCATGACCTGTCAAGACATTTCAAAACTTTTATATTCAATTCCTCTTTATCAAAAGTCTTACCTAAGCCCATTATATGATTGATGATGTGAGTAAAGCTTTTCTGCACATCTGCAATGCTTTCTCCGGTTTGCATCTTAAATAGCTCATATTCTCTTATGAGAGTATGTTTTCTAGCTCTCTTCACATCAGTCGTTCCCTCATGAGTAATGTCAAGAACCTCTCATATTTCCTTGGCAGATTTGCATTGAGATACCCTAAAAAATTCATCCATATTAAGTGCAGAAGTAATTATGTACTTAGCAGTACAATCACTTTGAACTTTTCTTTTCTCTTCATCATTTAAACTGGACCATTCTTTTTCTGTAATTAATGGACCATTAACAATTACATCTCAAACATTTCTATCAATAGATTCAATAAAGATCTTCATCCTTATCTTCCAAAATGGATAATCTGTACCACAAAACAGTGGAGGTCTATTAATAGAAGCACCCTTAGAAAAAGGTAATTTGTTTTCAGTCATGAAAAGATTTGGACTGAAAGTCTTGAGTGATTTTCAAGACCCTGCTCCTGATACCAATTGTTAGAAAAAGAGGCTGAGATCAAAAGGGGGGGGGGTGAATTGATTTTTGAAAGATTTTCGCACTTTCTTGATACAGATTATCTATTTCAAAGATTTTGAATTCTGATCACTTTTTGAATTAGTAAAAACAAGCAATTCAATATAGAGCAGCAACATAATGAAAGAGAGTAAGGTTTAGAAAAATACAACCAAGATTTATACTGGTTCACCCAAACCATAAGGCTACATCCAGTTCTCAGCCAAATTCTAGCTGAGTTTTACTAGATTGAATGTTTTACACATTACAATTCCGAATCACACAATACTCAATCTATCCCAAGAACCAAATTTCAGTTCTTGTTCAAACCTGCAACTAAATTCCAGTCACAGAAACCGTGCCCAATAATTCCAGACACTCAAAATACAGAAAACAAAGGAGAAGAAATCAGAACACTCAAACGTGATTATGCAGTTCCTACAATATGAGTTTCTTCACCAAAAGAAAGCAAAAATTGCCTCAAGAAAGAACTTTGAAAAACTCCACAAAACTTGCACGATTCTTTCTTGAAATTTGCTCTTATGATTGCTAAAAGATGTATTTTAAAACATTGAATCAAATCTATTTATATAGAGTCATTTCTAACTAACTGGTTTAATTAATCGGTTAAAAATTTCTTTTAATCGATTATTAAATCTTGATTAATCGATTAATTCTTCTTTTAATATCGATTAATTCACGTTTTAATCGATTAATATTCTGCCAAATATTTTCACAAAACTTCCTAAGTGATTTTAACTGATAACAACAAGTTTTTATCGATTAAAACACTTGACAGAAATTCCTTTAAGTTGTTTTAATCTATTAATTCGATGTTACATCGATTAAAATTCTGGCATAACACTTTTCAAAACACTTCAAGTGGTTTTAATCGATTATTTCGAAGTTATATCGATTAAAATACTGTCAAAACACTTTTCAAAACATCTTTAGTGATTTTAATCAATTATTTCAAAATTTCATCGATTAAAATACTATCAGAGCACTTTTCAAAACATCTTAAGTGATTTTAATCGATTATTCAAATCTATATTAGTTAAAATACTGGAAGAAGGTTTTCAAATACTCATTTAATGAAAATAGTCGATTATTTTGAAGGTGTATCGATTAAAACAGCTCCAACAAATGTTTTAAATGGTTTTAATCGATTATTTCGAAAACATATCAGTTAAAACTATTTCTTAATAACAATTTAACCGATTACTTTGGTTTTTAACAGATTAAAACATCTTTAGAGGCATTTTCAAATTCTTTCAAATGATGAAACCTCATGCAATAGAGAGATATGAATGAATACCTATTAATATTGATGATGACTCACTAATCACTCTACCCTTAAACCCAAGTAGCCTTTGACTTCATCAAACCACAAGATCTTCATTTTATCAAATGATTCAATAAGATCTTCACCACTTTCAATTTATGGCCAATTGTCGTACCACAGATGTTAGCTCATCCAACGTTTTTTCAAAGTTCATATCCTCAAAATCACTTGCTTACTCGAACGAAAACAGTAGACCGTGAACAAGTACACCAGGTAGGTTCCCAGGAAAGAGAGGTGGATGACTAATGGACACGCTTAAGTACCAAGTCTTTCCTAGTCAGAACCCTCCTAGACATGCACTCTCACACTACCAAGTTATATCCAAAGTTTCCTATGAGAATGATTTTCAAGAATTTTCTTGCAAGGATGACTTATCAACAAATTTCTGTAAGAATGGTTACAGAGCCCACAAGAACAACTTATAATAACTTCTTCTTCTTTTTTGAATTTTTTTAAATAAATCTAGAAAAACAAATTAGAAGAAAAAAATTTGAATTTTGAATTTTTTTTTAAACTAAAGCTAGAAAAAGAAAATTAGAAAAAATTGATATTAGGCAATGTTACGCAACACAATTGTATCCTCGACAACGACGCTATTTGATAACAGCATTTTGGTCACACAAAATATTGATAAAAAATAATAAACAAGTTGATAAACTAATGCAATATAGCTAATGTTAGAAAAGTAGGCTGAGATCAAGAGGGGGGGTGAATTGATCTTTGAAAGATTTTCGCAATTTATAGATTATCTATTTCAAAGATTAAGAGTTCTGATCAATTCTCGAATCAAACAAAACAATCAAACAGAATAAAGGCAGCAACAGAATTAAAAAGAGAAAGGTTTAGAAAGATACAACCAAGATTTATACTGGTTCACCCAATCCCAGGGCTACATCCAGTTCCCAGCCAAATTCCAGCTGAGTTCCACTAGATTGAACGTTTTACAGATTACAACTTCAATCACACACTCAATCTACCACAAGAACCAAAATTCCAGTCCTTGCACCTAAACCTCTACCAAGAACCAATTTCCAATTCTTGAACAACCCTGCAGCCAAATTCCAGCCACAGAAACCAGTGCCCACACTTCCAGGCACCCACAATACAGAAAAGAAAAGTAAAGAAACAAAGAGAAGAAACTAGAACACCCAAACCAGTGTTATGCAGCTCTGCAGAATAAGTTTCTTCACCAAAAGAATGCAAAAATTGTCTCAAGAAATAACTTCACAAAACTTGAGCGATTCTCTCTTGAAAGTAGCACTTATGATTGCTTGATTGATTGCCAAAAGATATGTTTTCAAATATTCAAGCAATTCGATTATATAGAAGTTTTTCCAAACTCGTTGGTTTAATTAATCTATTAAAATAATCTTTTAATCTATTATAAGTCTTGTTTTAATCTGTTAAAACTTCTTTTAATTTGTTAAAATGTTCTTGATCATTTTCCAGATTTGTTTTAACGTTTATATAAATTAAAACACTTTGTAAAAAATCCTTCAAATTGTTTTAATCGATTATTTCGCCTTTTAATCGATTAAAATACTGCCAAAAGTTTTCATAAAACTTTCTAAGTGATTTTAACTGATAACAATATGTTTTAATCGATTAAAATACTTTGGAAAAAATCCTCTTAGTTATTTTAATCGATTGAAATGCATTTTAATCGATTAGAATTCTGCCAAAAGATTTCATAAAACTTTCTAAGTTATTTGAACTGATAACATACTTGTTTTAATCGATTAAAACATTCTGAAAAAATCTCTTAGTTGTTTTAATCGATTATTTTGATTTGTATCGATTAAAATACTGACAGAACATCTTTCAAAGTACTTCAAGTTATTTTAATCGATTATTTCGAGTTTGTATCGATTAAAATACTGACAAAACATATTTTAAAATACTTCAAGTTATTTTAATCGATTATTTCGAGTTTGTATCGATTAAAATTCTGCCATAACACTTTTCAAAACAACTCAAGTCATTTTAATCAATTATTTCAATTCTACATCAGTTAAAATACTGGCAGAAGGTTTTCAAAAACCCTTCTAATGAAAACAATCGATTATTTCGAAAGCATATCAGTTAAAAACCTGTTACAGAAGTGTTAAGAACATTTTAACTGATAAAGCTCATATAATATCAGTTAAAACTATTACTTAAAAACCTTTTAACAAATTACTTTGTTTTTAACAGTTTAAACATGTTTTAGAGGCATTTGCAAAATCTTTTAAATGAAGAAACCTCATGCATCAGAGAGAAAAGAATGATTATACCTAAGTAAAGATGTAAACTCACTAATCACTCTACCCTTTTATCTAAGTGACCTTTGACTGCAACAGAATAGCCTTTGACTTCATTTTGACTTCATCAGCCTTTGACTTCATCAAAACAAATTTGTTTTAAATGATTCAATAAGATCTTCATCACTTTCAGCTAACCCATGTCAAATCTCACAAGGACACAATTATAGGAACATACTCATTATCACATATCATTCTCTCTAAAACAGTAAATAGTAGCAAATATAGGATGAATGAAAGAGTGCAACAAAAATAATTTGATGCAGAATAATAAAAATTAAAATCAAATTGCTATAGAATATTAACGACAATTAAAATTAAACAGAAATAGAATTTAAATAACTAAAATTTATTAAATTAAAATAAAGTGCTTTTAATTAAAAAGGCAGGAATAAAAAAATTGCTTTGAAATAAAATAGTGAAGTAATTAAATTTGAAATTTCGAAAGCGATAACTCTAAAACTAAATTGTGAATTCGAATTGAAAACGAGAGGAATTGAAAATGAAAATTATGCAATATTGGAATAAAAATTCTAAACAATTAAATAACATAAATTAAAATAGGCACTGAATAAATAGAATAACTAGAGCAAGATAAACTAAAAATTCAATAGAAATTGCAAAATTAAATAAAAGAGAACAAACCAAAAGTTCAGTAGCAGTAGATGAACTCGCCTAACTGAAAACTAAACTACAAACAGAGAGTAGGAAAAGAAACTGGGACGAGACAAAACAGTAATTCTCACCCCAGACACAGGAGATTATGATTGTGGGTTGTCGTAAGACCTCTATTTATAAGGGTTTGAATAAGAGAAATTAACCCTAAAATTAATTATAATAAAAAATCAAATATTCCTCAAATAAATAATTGCAAAATCTAATTGTTGTGCAGAGAAATTCTTGGGACTATTTTGGAGAAAATAGTCTGCTTCTTTCTTATTTTGAGTGATCCAACACTAATTTGCATTTAATTCTTGATTCCTGTTGGCCATTACTTCAGCTAAATTGGATTCCCGCACTAGTTAATTTGCTTGATTCAAAATTTCCATTTGTAACATTCTGCAAGTGGGTTGCAAAAGCAACCTTGGGCTTTCAAGAAGAGTGAAGCTTAATGACATCAATTTAGACATTTCTTTATATCAATTTGGTCCATCTCAAATTACTTCTCCTACAAAAGAAAAAGAAATATGCAATGTGGATGTATGCATGTATATTATTTATTATGCTAAAACTATGTAAAATGCAACAAATTAAGAAAAATTGAATTATGTTATGCTTTTAATGAAAACATGTTAAATGCATGGTTTATGAATAAAATAACTAGCTTAAAAAATGCTCTTCGATCAAGAAATAAAGAGTAAAATGACATACATAAATGGTTATTGGAAAGAGCCCAAAAATCAAAGAATCCTCGACAATCAACAAGCTGGATGACTATTGAAAAAGCCTAAAAACAAAGAATCTCCGGCAATCAACAAGCTGGATGGCTATTAGAAAAGCCCAAAATCAAAGAATCCCCAACAATTAACAAGCTGGATGACTATTGCAAAAGCAAAAAATCAAAGAATCTTCGGCACACCGGATGACTACACGGAAAAAATCAAAAACATTCCCAAGCATAACTACTCCCCATGGAGTCAGCGTGTGACCAAGATCAATAAGCCGCTATCACAACACTTTAGTTCGAGTCTTATAAAAGGGGGACTCAGACCAGATGGGGGTTTGTAATCATCAATCACAAGGTCGGCTACCGCATCGAAGGAGCATCCTAAGGACGAGTCTTACAAAAGGGGACTCAGACTAGATGAGGGTCTGTACTCATCAACCCCAGGGTCGGTTACCGTATCGAAAGAGCATCCTAAGGAAAAGTCTTACAAAAGAGGACTCAGACCAGATGGTGGTTTGTACTCATCAACCACAAGGTCGGCTACCGCATCGAAGGAGCATCCTGAGGATGAGTCTTGCAAAAGAGAACTCAGACCAAATAGGGGTCTGTACTCATCAACCACAGGTTCGGCTACCGCATCAAAGGAGCATCTTGAGGACGAGTCTTGCAAAAGAGGACTCAGACCAGATGGGGTCTATACTCATCAACCATAGGGTCGGCTACTGCATCGAAGGAGCATCCTAAGGACGAGTCTTGCAAAGGATGACTCAAACCAGATGGGGGTCTGTACTCATCAACCACAGGGTCGACTACCGCATCAAAGGAGCATGCTAAGGACGAGTCTTACAAAGGAGGACTCAGACCAGATGGGGGTCTATATTCATCAACCACAGGGTCGGCTACCGCATCAAAGGAGCATCTTGAGGATGAGTCTTACAAAAAGGGACTCAAACTAGATGGGGGTTCGTACTCATCAACCACAGGGTCAGCTACTGCATCAAAGGAGCACTTTGAGGATGAGTCTTGCAGAAGAGGACTCAGACCAGATGGGGGTTTGTACCCATCAACCACGGGGTCGGCTACCGCATCAAAGGAGCATCCTGAGGACGAGTCTTACAAAAAGGGACTCAAACTAGATGGGGGTTTGTACTCATCAACCACAGGGTCGGCTACCGCATCAAAAGATAATCCTAAGGACGAGTCTTACAAAAATGGGACTCAAACCAGGTGGGGGTTCGTACTCATCACCACATGGTCAAAGGGAACACCCTGTGGTCAACCTTGATGAAGACATTCCTATTCATCGTCCGGAGGGTCAGATAGTGTATCAAAAGAGCATCCGAAGGATGATCCGACAAGAGGGTTAACTTCTTCACCCGTCAACCGGTCTTACGGCACATTCGCCAACAACCGGTTAATCAGGTGAAGGGGGGACAACTGTAGACCCCAAATCTTGCCCGGCCTCACAATAAAGTTCAAAAATCCTTCGTTTTGAAGATGGACAAGGCTTCATAGGGCACCTAGTAAGGTTCACTAGGCTCCATCTAAGAAAAGGAGGGTTTTCTTAGAAAATAAAAAATAAAAATTTTGTCAGGAGACCCGGGATGGCCGTCCCACATTCCAGACGATCGTCCCACCCTCTTTGGTGACTTGGGACGGCCATTCCGACTGACAAAATCTGGGACGGTCGTCCTGGTCTCCTTGGTGAACGAGCCTATAAATAGGACGTCAGTCCTCACTGTTGTCCATACTCTTTCACAAATTCTCACACCTAGAGACGTTCCTAGACACTTCTAGGCACCGAGTAGTCTTTCTGATAGTCCATTTAGGCAAAAATCAGTTAAGGAAGTCTTATTTTGAGATATCCGACTCTCGGCAAGTTAAAACATTGGTGGCGACTCCATAGAACCCATTTTGCAAAAATATCACTTTTAAAGTTAGTCCAGTTATCGGACATCCTAAAAGTGATGACCAAATTATTTTACGAAAATACGAGATCGAACCATCGCGTCACGATCGCTCGCACATTTCGTTCTCCCTCGCAAGGGACGACGGTGACCGTCATCATTAAACGTAACTATCACAACGCGTCAATAAGATAGAGCCTTTGTAGCTAATCTTAAACAAAGCCATAAGATGAGTAGCTCATCTTAAACAAAAAAAAGTTAAGTAACTTTGATATGAGTTCTACACTAAAATTAAGTTGGTTTGTAACTATGCTCATTCAAGTTATATATTGGGTCAAATCCTAATCGAGATATGCAGTGGCGAATCTTGACCATTGATCTTGGAGGGGCCAAATAATATATTATTAATAAATAATAAATAAATATAAAATAAAGTAAGAAGATAAAAGGGTAAAATGATAAAATTGTAAATATATACTTAAATATATTAAATGATAATTAAGTTTGAGGGGGACAAAATCATAAATTATATGAGAGTTACAAAACTAAAGAGGGGCTGAGAGGATAAAATTGTAAATATACAAGTAAATATATTAAATGTTCATTAAGTTTTGGGGGACCAAAATCATAAATTTCATGAGAGTTACAAAACTTTGGGAGGGTCATAGCCCCCTCAGCTCCAAGAAGATCCGTCACTAGAGATATGTTCATACTTAAGCTCAAACTATATTATTCAAAAATTGATACGAAAGTATGAAGTTATATTGCATGGATAATTTGAAATATATAGCCAAAAATAAACATTGTTCAAAATAGAAAGAGAGTAAGATATTAGAAAAGATTATTCGTCTACCAACTGACCATCAACTACTTGTTTAAAAATGTTAAAATAGTTTGGTATCAATTCTCGGAATGATCACAATCGTTTCCTCCACAACTTTGTCAAGATCATTCTATAATACCTTCACCAACTACTCCTTGGCCACTCAAAACTTGACCACTTGATTATTGAATGATGCTTGTAACTCGGCCAATTTAGCCTCAATATCTTCAGACTTCTCCCTTGCTTCCTTCACCCTCATCTCAACATCCTTGACCAATTTTTCTCACAAGAGTCTGATTCTCCTTAGCCTTGGTAGGAAGGGTTGCCTCGTGATCAAATAGTGCATTTTAGAGTTGATCCTCTATTTCTTTAAGGATAGTAGGTCACTCTCCATTTGTCCTTTACCTTGGTGCATGTCAACAATGATGTTGTTCCAATAGTGAATTATTAGCATACATCGTCTCATCATCACCTTAGTCAAATCCAAACAATTCATAGGATTAACTATCCTAAACATACCCACATCATAAGGATAGGGAAAACCATTATCCACCTTGATCCTTTATTTAGTCATGTTGATATGTAACATTGAGTCCACCTTGAGATTATTGATGGAGATATGGTCCAACTAGATGAAAGGACTTTCCATTCCATAAAGCACATAGAACAGTGGGTGAGAAGTTGCTTCATATGGAATCCAAAGCTGAGGAAAGGTGGTGGAGTTGGAACAGAAGTAGGACTTCACCCATGATCTTGAATTATTGTTATTATTGTTGCTCTGAATCTTGCGAGGAGTGAGATTTACCAACTTTAATCTTTTTGGAACTTGGTGACTCCCCTCAATAATAGCCCGGACAATAGGGCCTCCATTAACCTTGGTACAAGTTTTTTTTATAATCAAACTTAGGATCCTTAATTTTTGCAAGAGGAAATCATAGATCAGTTAATCAAGAAAAATAAACAAGTATTTTTTTAATAATTAATAAAATTTGCATATATCTTACCTAACAATCAAACTATTGGGTCCACCACAAAAGAAACGGATAACATATCCTTATAATTAATTGGATGTAGAAGGCTTGACAAAATTTTGATATTCTCTTTATCTTGGGGTGATAAAAAATACTCGGCCCAAGATTTGAAATTATGGGGAGCTTGCCAGTGTAAGGGGAAATGAGGCGTATGGTCAGGATTATGAAAAAAAAAATTGTTAAGAAAGGTTATCCAGAGCACACATTTTCTTAAAGAAGCAAGATTTGAAACATTTAAAAGAAAAGAAGAAAACACAGTGAACAAACCATGTTAGGACCCATTTAAGGATATTTAACTAAACATCACACAAAAATTGAAAATTTTTCAGAAAAAAACAATTATTGGGGTGAAGTTCACTCAAAGAAACTTGAAAAGGAAACTTGACGAACACTTGAAAAAAGAGAACTTAAAGCACAAATGGTTTTGGGACATATGTTTTTACCTAATATTAGGCATGAGGTTTTAGAAAGATAATCATGCAAGCACTAATTGTCAAAATCACCATTTGCAAAATCTCTCATTAATGTGTGTCACAATCAATTATAACACTATAAGAAGTCGGAAAGGCCTTTAAAGAAGATCGACAACAATCACAACAGTACCCATCAACAAGTAATTGTTTAGTTAAACACTACAACTCGACAATTACTTAAATTTATTTGTCTACATCATATCGAGACTCTGGACTTAGACAACTTATATACCTACCCATATTTTTTTATTTATTATATTTATTATGTTTTAATAGAAATATTTTTCTAATTAATATCTTTAAATGCATGGTAATAATGCGTAATTAAAATATTTAATTAATAGATATAATTAATTGCTTAAAATATCCTAATAAAAGTCTTATACTGAGCTAAGTATCAAAGTGTTTTTAGTAAGTAAACCACTTATAGTACTCAATATAGTTTGACCACATAGATTTTGAAGTATTCATCACCGACTTTATTTGAGCTCCCTAAATGACCTCTTTTATTATACTTTCTTATTGTAATTTTTCTAGGAAAAACATAGATAAAAAAATAACTAAAAAAAATCTTATTTTTTTTATTTTAAAAAAGAAAAAACAACACATTACGAACTAAGTAAGAAATAATATCAAGAAAAAAAATTCATTACAAGTTAGTAATCTAAGTACGAAAATGGTTAAAAGAAAAAATATCATTTGTAAATTTAAAAAAAAATTAAAAATATTTGTTTATATTAGCATTCAATGAGTTTATTGATTTTTCAATTAATTATTTTTAAATTTATATCTAAATATTATTAGTTTGATAATGAAAATACTTAATATTAAATTAATCTTAAATTGAATCAAAGATTCACAAAGTTTACCTTGAATTCTACATTTTTAATTTCGGAGGGAAAAAAATTAAAAACATGTCCGTACTTTTTGTTTTCTCTTCCATTTTTTATTATCAAATATAAAATAATTTATAAAAAAATATTGTATATTTTATTTATAATATAAAATTATATATTTGATAATATATCGAATCATACCGTTAAATTAATAATAATAACCAATAGATATAATATATATATATATATATATATATATATATATATATATATAAAAAGTGTATGACATTATCAATTACTCAGTCAATTACTCAGTCAATCAAAGAAATTTTATTTTTTTCAAATATATCTTAATAAGTTACATTACAAGAAAAAACAGTTTTAGTGACCCAAAAAGTCGGTCGCAAATGTCAAAAAATCGGTCGCTAATCGGTTAATGATCGAAATACGTCGTTGCAAAAGGCCAAGTCGCTAATATGTTAGCGATCGATTTTTATTTCGGTCGCAAAATAGTGACCGATAAGGTGGTCGCTAAATAATTCGGTCATTTATTTCATAGATACCAAAATAGCGACCGAAATTAATATATTAAATCGACTGCTAAATCGGTAGCAAAGTTAAAAAAATAGCAACCGATTTATATTGGTCGCTAATATATTAATTGAATTATTTAAATAATAATTTAATGTAAAAATAGCGACCAATAATTTCGGTCGCTAAATCGATGATAAAATTAAATTTACGTTTTTTATTTATTTACAACCCTTCTTTATCTAAAAGTTTGAATTATTATCAGATTATTGTCAATGACAAGTACCTTAAAGTTGAAGACTGATACTTCAACCACTAAGCTACTATGATTTTTCAATAATAACTTACAAATAATTTATATTTATATACAAATAAATGTATATACTGTATAAATATATAAATATAAAATCTATAAATACAAATATATTTATATATTTTGATATATTTATATATTGATATATTTATATATTTATATATTTATATATTTATTTGTGAGTCAATAATTTGTTTGAACTCAAATAAAGCGGAAGCTATAATATAATCAGGAAAAGAGAAAGAGATAAGGGAAAGAAAAGAGCACACATAGATTTATATTGGTTCGGGTATAACCAACCCTACATCTAGTTATCAGTCAACTCTTAACACAAGAGTGACTCCCAATTCACTATCTTTCAAATTCAATTTACAAATTACAATCAACTCAGCATAAGAACCAGTAAAAAGTAAACTAATTAAAAAGACAATCACTTCCTTAGAAACTCACTAAGGATGAGCACCTCCCTAGAATCCCACTAGAGATGAACATCTCCTCTGAACAAATCAAAGGATGAAAAACACCTCCTTAGAATCCCATTAAGGATAAACACCTCCCTAGAATCACACTAGGGATGAAAACCTCCTTTGAACAAATCAAAGGATGAAAATACCTCCTTAGAATCTCACTAAGGATGAACACCTCCCTAGAATCACATTAGGGATGAAAAATACCTCCTTTTCCACCAATACAAAAAGGATGAAGGTAATAAAAATAAGAATAGTCACACTTGGGTAATGGAGACAGCAAATTGTAGAAGCCTGTAGAATGTCAATCTCCAAGAACAAGTGTGATTAACAATGAGAGCACAAAAGGCAGTAGAGAAGAGGGTTTTCTCAAAAGGTGTAAAATATCTTTGTTGTCTTGCTCAAAATTCTTTTCTCAAAACTGATTGAATGTAAATTGTATTTTCGAATTCTGTGATTGTGTGTTTTTTATTTTTCATCAAAACTTAATTAAATACAAAAATAACATCAGAAAATGGTCGTTGGACATTAATATTTTTGTGAATAAAAATCAGGATATATTCAACAATATTTATTCTTCAAAACAGATATATTTTTCAAATTTGAATTGTCATAATTGATTATGTTACCAGTATAATCAATTATGACAGAGAAAATCATTTTTCCAGAGAAAATCATTTTTCCATTTGTGATGCATCATAATTGATTATGATAATGAAAAATATCATACTATGAATTTTATCACACTTGTGCTTTGGTGGCTTATGCATAATATTATTTCATCAACTTGTACCTCCATATCCAGTATTCTAAGACTCTATCTAGTCTTCAGGAATCATCTTGGGCTTGCTTGAATCATCATCTTTATCAAAAACATATCTTGGGCATGTAGAAAAATGTTTCACATTGTCACCAACGTCATAAATTCAACTTGTCCTTAATTCATCTTGAATAGTATTGACTTGAATGTAGTTGACTTGAATCATCATCAAAATCATCTCTTGGGAATGTAGGGACATTTCCATCAATCTCTCCCTCATTGCTTTCAATCTCCCCCTTTTTGATGATGATCAAGGAAACACCTGGAATGAATTAAAATGCTTGACTCTATATAGCCAGCTCAAGATTAGCACATATTTGTATCAAGTGTCAGAGTCTCTTAATCTCCCCCTGGATATATTAATAACAAGACTCCCCCTAACTCATATGAGAAAAGATTTCTCTTAACTCATCTTTTTTAATTTAGAGATAGGAATGAATTTCACACAGATTTTAATTCATCAAAAAATCTCCCCATGTTTCATTGATAATCATAAAAAATATTATAAGAGAAAAAAAATCTCCCCCTGTTTCACACAGATTAATATCATCAAAATATCTCCTTGTTTCATTGATAATTATGAAAAATATTGCAATAGAAACTGAGAACAAATTTGTACATATTAGTACATAAATCAAGGTAGAGAAGATAATGCATTCCAAAGTGTCATAGAGAAGAACATCATATTAAGGAGGCAATATCTACGATACCCAAGATAAATGAAGAGAGAGAAAGATGGGGGAATAAAATGATTATAGAGATAATGGAATTAAATGCAATAGTTTCCCCCAATTGCAGTCTTCTTATTTAGGAAGCTTTCAAATTCAAATGCACTCATATTCCAAATTTCAAATTCAAATTGCAAAAAATTTCAAATTCAAATTCCAACAACAAATTCCAAATTTCAAATTCAAATTTCTAATCCCAAATTTCAAATTCAAATTTCAAATTCCAATTCAAATTCAATTTCAAAAATCTCAAACTGCAAAAATTTCAAATTTTAAAATCTCAAACTACAAAATTTCAAATTTCAAAAATCTCAAATTGCAAAATTTCAAATTTCAAAAATCTCATACTGCAATTTTTAAAAAAAATCTCAAACTGCAAAATTTCAAACTTTAATAATTTCAAATTTTCATAAATTCAAACTTTCAAATTTCCAACTTTTAACATAATTGATTAAGACAACAAGAAAAAATTTCTGATTCTGATAATCAATTAGATGCTCAAACTATCATCTAGACATGTATAAATGCTTTGTTCCTTTAGGCACCCATTCATATTTGCCATTAGATATGCCAAAATGTTTTATGTAACATCTATTTGATGTATGACCTAATTTCATGCAATAAAAACATGTTGGTTTTCTTTGAAAAGGTCTAAATGAGTTTCTTAAAGTTTTTAAAACTGGTTTCACATATGTTTTCCTTGACTCTTTCACAAAAATAGTTTTATGAGGTTCTATACTTTCTTTGGGTTTGTAACCAAGTCCAGCTTTGCTAGAATTCCCTCTTTGTTAACCTAATATAGAATCAAGATTTTCAGAAGATTTTGAAAACTTGTTTATTATTTTCTCTAACTTGAAAATCTCATTTTCCAAAAGATTACAATTTTCACAAGGTTTAGCAACTTCTTTATTTTTAGACAAAGTTTTAAATTTCTCAACATCTTTCTTTAAACACTCATTTTCTTTTTCAAGAATACCAACAGTATTTTTTAATGCATTAAACTTTTGCCTAAGTGCATTGTATTTCTTAGATAACTTGGTAAAACCTTCATACATATCTTGATATTCTTTAAACAACTCATCATATTCATTTAAGGATTTTGTACTACTTACCTATGATGAGGCTTCATCATCACTTTTTGTCATCAAGCAAAGATTTGCTTCTTCTTCTCCATCACTGTTTTCGGAAGAACTCTCTTGTGTTGTGGAAAAATCATTATCCTCCCAAGCAATATAAGCTTTGTATTTGCTCTTATAGGTATTGTTCTTATCTTTCTTCTTCTCTTTCACCTCTTTCTTCTCTTTCTTAAGTTCCGGACAATCTGGTTTGATATGACCAGGTTTTCCACATTCATAACAATTGAATTTATTTTTTTTCTCCTTTCTTTGCTGTCTCTTTTTCCTGTTCTTCATAAAGCGAGAAAATTGTTTAACAAAAAGAGACATATTGGAGTCTGAAAACTTACCTTCATTTTTGCTTTCGTCTTATGAAGATGTTTCTGCTTTTAGAGCTATCGTCTTGGTTTGATTCTGTTTACCGTTCTTTAACCTTTGTAGTTCCATCTCATGTTCTCGCAGCTTTCCAAATAGAGTAGCAATATTCATTTTTGTGAGATCCTTTGATTCTGTAATAGCAGTGACCTTTGGTTGCAAATTCCTGTCTAAGGATTTTAAGATCTTTGTGCTCAACTCCTCATTGTCAAAACTTTTACCTAATGCTTTAAAGTGATTTATTATATGTGTGAAGCGTGTCTGGAAATCCGTGATGCTTTCATTTTGCTGCATTTGAAATAATTCATACTCCTGGATGAGTATGTTCTTACGTGCTCGCTTTACTTCATTTGTTCCTTCATGTGTTACTTCAAGAGTGTCCCATATTTCTTTTGTCGTCTTGCATTGTGAGACCCTGAAAAATTCATTACGAGTTAAGGCAGAAACAATAGCATTTCGGGCTCTTACATCATAATGGGCACGCTTATTTTCATCCGGCGTCCATTGATCAAAAGTCTTTGGAACAACTCCAGACTCTGTTGTTCTCATCGAAATGTAGGGACCGTTGAGTACAGCATCCCAAATACCATAATCTAGTGTTTATAAAAGTATTTCCATTCTCGCCTTCCAAAACTGATAGTCTTCTCCTTCAAATAATAGTGGTCTGTTTATTGAGACACATTCCCTGTAAACCGGATTCTGCATAGACATCTTGACAGATCGTTTAGAAATATCTTATCTAACCAAGCTCTAATACCACTTGTTAGACAAATGGCATCTAGAGGGGGGTGAATAGATGCACAAATTAAAATAGATGTCAAATTAAAAATTTATTTGTGAGTCAATAATTTGTTTGAACACAGATAAAGCGGAAGCGATAATATAATCAGGAAAAGAGAAAGAGATAAGGGAAAGAGAAGAGCACACATAGATTTATACTGGTTCGAGTATAGCCAGCCCTACATCCAGTTCCCAGTCAACTCTTAACACAAGAGTGACTCCCAATTCACTATCTTTCAAATTCAGTTTACAAATTACAATTAACTCAGCAGAAGAACCAGTAAAAAGTAAACTAATTAAAAAGACAATCAATTCCTTAAAAACCCACTAAGGATGAACACCTCCCTAGAATCCCACTAGGGATGAACTCCTCTTCTGAACAAATCAAAGAATGAAAAACACCTCCTTAGAATCCCATTAAGGATGAACACCTCCCTAGAATCACACTAGGGATGAAAACCTTCTTTGAACAAATCAAAGGATGAAAACACCTTCTTAGAATCTCACTAAGGATGAACACTTCCCTAGAATCACACTAGGGATGAAAAACACATCATTTTCCACCAATACAAAAAGGATGAAGGTAATAAAAATAAGGACAGTCACACATGGGTAATGGAGACAACAAATTGTAGAAGCCTGTAGAATGCCAATCTCCAAGAACAAGTGTGATTAACAATGAGAGCACAGAAGGCAGTAGAGAAGAGGGTTTTCTCAAAAGGTGTAAAATATCTTTGTTGCATTGCTCAAAATTCTTTTCTCAAAACTGATTGAATGTAAATTGTATTTTCGAATTCTGTAATTGTGTGTTTTTTATTTTTCATCAAAACTTAATTAAATAGAAAAACAGACATGAAGTAGAGATGAAAGAAAAGAAAAAGACAAGAATCCTAATATTTTAATAAAGAATTTATGATATAAATATTAAAATATTAAAGATAATATTATATTTTTCCAAAGATAATAAATGTTTTTAATTCATTATTTATAAATTTAATTAATTAAAAAATATTAATATTATTCATTCATCATTTAGAAAAAAATTAAAATACAAATATTAAATATTAAAAATAATATTGTATTTTTAAAAACAAATTTTAGAAAAAGGTTTAAAAACATATATAAATTATATTTACATGTACAAAATATTAAAGATATCCACATTTAAAAAAATACTAAAAAATACCAAAAAACATTATACTTTAAATTGATGAAATATATTTTAAAAAAAGTTATATTTATTAAAGTATTAAAAATATTTTGAAATATATAAGTTAAAAAAATTATCATTAAAATATTTAAAAATTATTAGTTTTATAATTTATACACAATGAAAATAAATTACAAATATTATAATATATTAGTATAATATAGTATATTTGTATTCTAATTTTTAATTAAACTAAAATTACGCTAATAATGTATAATAATATATTAGGAGATAACAAATTTAATCTAATTATTTATGTATATATTCTTTTTTAACTTTTTTTTTCTTTTTAAACTTCTCACATTCTACATTTTTTTAAAACTCTATCATTTCTACTACATTATCATCCTCATCTCCTCCCATATTCTATTTTATCTTCACAATAATTAGTCTTCTTTTATAAGGTACTTTATTTTCTATTTTTATTATTTATTTTCTTATAATTTAAAATAATTAATATTACTTTAACATTTATTTTTATGATTTTTACTATAATAAATCAAATAAAATGGTTCGATAATATCAATTAATTAAAATCATCACATCAAAAGCTTAGATAACTACATTAAAATTATTAATTTTAAAAATATAAAATATATTTTAAAAAATTACTACAATTATAGATTGAAAAGAAAATATAATAAACAAATACTATTTACTTTATATTATATTATAGTGTGTGCATAAATGTTGACCTTCTTAACTATAAATAAACAAGTAGAAAAATATAAAGATAGAATTTGAAGAAGTGAATTTTGAAGATAAAGACTATTTTTATATAAAATTATTCTAGTATATCTAAAAGCAATGAGTGGGAGATTGATGACAATGTGAAACATGTCCGTACATTCCCAAGAGATGATTTTGATGATGATTCAAGTCAACAACATTCAAGACTCAAGCAAGCCCAAGATATGATTTTGATAAAGATTTTATTCAACATTCAAGCAAGCCCAAGATTATTTTTGAAGACTAGATAGAGTCTTAGAATACTGGATATGGAGGTACAAGTTGATGAAGTAATATTATGCATAAGCCTCCAAAGCACAAGTGTGATAAAATTCATAACATGATATTTTTCGCTGTCATAATCAATTATGATGCATCAGAAATGGAAAAATGATTTTCTCTGTCATAATTGATTATATTGGTAACATAATTAATTATGACAATTCAAATTTGAAAAATATATTTGTTTTGAAGAATAAATGTTTTTGAATATATCTTGATTTTTATTCACGAAAATATTAATGTTTAACGACCATTTTCTGATGCTATTTTTCTATTTAATTAAGTTTTGATGAAAAATAAAAAACACACAATTACAGAATTCAAAAATACAATTTACATTCAATCAGTTTTGAGAAAAGAATTTTGAGTAAGGCAACAAAGATATTTTACACCTTCTGAGAAAACCCTCTTCTCTACTGCCTTATGTGCTTTCATTGTTAATCACACTTGTTCTTGGAGATTGACATTCTATAGGCTTCTACAATTTTTTGTCTCCATTACCCAGGTGTGACTATTTTTATCTTACTCCTTCATCCTTAGTGGGTTTAGGAGATGTTTTCATCCCTTTGATTTGTTAATGGAGATGTTCATCCCTAGTGTGATTCTAGGGAAGTGTTCATCCTTAGTGGCATTCTAAGGAGGTGTTTTTCATCCTTTGATTTGTTCAGAGGAGGTGTTCATCCCTAGTGGGATTCTAGGGAGGTGTTCATCCTTAGTAGGTTTCTAAGGAGGTGATTGTCTTTTTAATTAGTTTACTTTTTACTAGTTCTTCTGATGAGTTGATTGTAATTTGTAAACTGAATTTGAAAGATAGTGAATTGGGAGTCATTCTTATGTTAAGAGTTGACTGAGAATTGGATGTAGGGTTGGCTATACCTGAATCAGTATAAATCATTGTGTGTTCTTCTTTTTCCCTTATCTCTTTTTCACTGCATTACTCTCCTTATGCCCATTATTTTTATCTCTATTTGTCTCTATCTTATTGATATTTTATCTCTCTCGATTATATCGCTTCCGCTTTATCTTTGTTCAATTTGATAATTAAAATTGAATTAATAAATATTGGACATCTTAAAATAAATTTTTAATTTAGCATCTATTTTAATTTGTGCATCTATTCACCCCCTCTAGATGCCATTTGTCTAACAAGTGGTATCAGAGCTTGGTTAGATAAGATATTTTTAAATGATCTGTCAAGATGTCTATGCAGAATCAGGTTTACGGGGAAGGAGCATCAATAAACAGACCACCATTATTTGAAGGAGAAGACTATCAGTTTTGGAAAGCAAGAATGGAAATATTTTTACAAACACTAGATTATGGTGTTTGGGATGATGTACTCAATGGTCCCTACATTCCGATGAGAACAACGGAATCTAGAGTTGTTCCAAAGACTTTTGACCAATGGACGTCGGATGAAAATAAGCGTGTCCATTATGATGTAAGAGCCCGAAATGCTATTGTTTTTGCCTTAACTCATAATGAATTTTTTAGGGTCTCACAATGCAAGACGGTAAAAGAAATATGAGACACTCTTGAAGTAACACATGCAGGAACAAATAAAGTAAAGCGAGCACGTAAGAACACACTCATCCAGGAGTATGAATTGTTTCAAATGCAGCAAAATGAAAGCATCACAGATTTTCAGACATGCTTCACACATATAGTAAATCACTTGAAAGCATTAGGAAAGAGTTTTGACAATGAGGAGTTGAACACAAAGATCTTGAAATCCTTAGACAGGAATTGGCAACCAAAGGTCACTGCTATTACGGAATCAAAGGATCTCACAAAAATGAATATTTCTACTCTATTTGGAAAGTTGTGAGAACATGAGATGAAGCTACAAAGGTTAAAGAATGGTGAACAGAATCAAGCCAAGACAATAGCTCTAAAAGCAGAAAAATCTTCACAAGATGAAAGCGAAAATGAAGGTAAGTTTTCGGATTTTGATATATCTTTTTTAGCTAAATAGTTTTCTCGTTTTGTAAAGAACAAGAAAAAGAGACAGCAAAGAAAAGAGAAAACCAATAGGTACAAGTTCTATGGATGTGGAAAGCTTGGCCATATCAAACCAGACTGTCTGAAACTTAAGAAAGAAAAGTAGAAAGAGAAGAACGATATCTATAAGAACAAATGCAAAGCTTATATTGCATGGGAGGATAATGATTCTTCCACAACACAAGAGAGTTCCTCTGAAAGTAGTGATGGAGAAGAAGAAGCAAATCTTTGCTCGATGACAAAAATTAATGATAAAGCCTCATCACAGGATAAGAAATCGACCTGGTTTCTTGATAGCGGATGCTCCAGGCACATGACCGGTGACAAGAACAAGTTTGAAAGCTTCACAAAGAAGAGTCAAGGACATGTGACATATGGTGATAACAACAAGGGAAAAATTCTTGGATCAGGACAAATACAGGTAAGCAACAACTTCATGATTCAAGACGTGTTACTTGTAGAAGGATTAAAACATGACCTTCTGAGCATCAGTCAGCTATGTGACAAAGGATTGAAAGTTATCTTTGAATCAACTACATGCAACATAGTGAAGGACAACACGTAAGAAACTATTTTGAAAGGTATGCGTATTAACAATATCTATGTAATTGATCTTGACATCACAATTCCTAGGTCTATCTCCTGTCTTGTTTCTAAGAATGAAGATCCGTGGTTATGGCATAGGAGAGCTGCGCACATTCACATGCATCATTTAAATAAATTGATTTCAAAAAATTTAGTGATTGACCTTCCTAAGTTAAGTTTTAACAAAGATAAAATTTGTGTGACATGCCAAAAAGGAAAGCAAACTAAAACCTCTTTTAAGAATAAAAATATTATCTCTACATCACAGCCTTTAGAATTATTGCACATGGACTTATTTGGACCCTCTAGAACAAGAAGCCTAGGTGGTAATTATTATGCACTAGTTATTGTAGATGATTATTCTAGGTTCACTTGGACTTTCTTTTTGACAACTAAAAATGATTCTTTTAAGACTTTTAAGAAATTTGCTAAGGCTATTCAAAATGAGAAAGATTTTAACATAAAATCAATTAGAAGTGATCATGGTGGTGAATTTCAAAATGAGCTTTTTGAAAATTTTTGTGAAGATTTAGGCATAACACATAATTTTTCTTCCCTAAGAACACCACAACAAAATGGAGTTGTTGAGAGGAAAAATAGGTCCTTGGAAGAATTAGCTAGAACAATGTTAAATGAAAATAATCTTCCAAAATATTTTTGGGTCGATGCTGTGTCAACTGCATGTTATGTGTAAAATAGGATTTTAATAAGACCTATTTTGAAACTCACTCCCTATGAAATTTTCAAAGGTAGAAAACCAAATATTTCTCATTTTAAAGTTTTTGGTTGCAAATGTTATGTTTTAAACAATGGTAAAGATAACCTTGGCAAATTTGATTCTAAGGCTGATGAAGCAATATTTTTAGTCTATTCTTTAAATAGCAAATCATATAGGGTATTTAATAGGAGAACATTGCATGTAGAAGAATTTGTTCATGTAACGTTTGATGAGTTTTTGGACCTTGAGGAGAACCCTCTTGAGTCAAGAAAAGATTCTATAGATATTGAAGAAGAACAAATTGCAGCAGAAAAGAAATAGGTTCAGTCATAGGAAGACCAAATGGAGGATCTTAGAAGGAGTTTAGAAGAAAACACTATTTCTGAATCTCAACCAGTTCAAGATCTACCCAAAGAATGGCGTACTCCAAGAGGTCTCTCACTGGACAATATTATTGGAAATGTAGATCAAAGAGTTACAACAAGAAGTAGAATGAATAACTTTTGTATGAATGTAGCTTTTGTTTCACAAGTGGAGCCTAAAAGTATTGATGAATCCTTACAAGATGAATACTGGATTCAAGCTATGCAAGAGGAATTAAATCAGTTCAAGAGAAATGAAGTTTGGGATCTAGTACCAAGAAAGAAGTCAATGCAGGTTATTGGACCTAAATGGGTGTACAGGAACAAGTTGGATGAGTAGGGAAATATCACAAAGAATAAGGCAAGATTGGTTGTAAAAGGATATAGTCAAGAAGAAGGAATTGATTATGATGAGACATATGCACCAGTAGCAAGATTGGAAGCTATCCGGATTCTATTAGCCTATGCATCTATCATGAAATTCAAATTATATAAAATGGATGTAAATAGTGCATTCTTAAATGGATACATCAAAGAGGAGGTGTATGTGTGTCAACCTCCTGGCTTTGAAGATTATCAACATTCAGATCATGTTTATACATTGAAGAAAGCTATATACGGACTCAAACAAGCACCTAGGTCATGGTATGAACATCTAAGCAATTTTTTGGTGAGTCACAACTACAGGATAGGTAAAATAGATCAAAATTTATTCATAAAAGAGCATAAGAAAAATATTATTATAGTTCAAATTTATGTTGATGATATAATCTTTGGCTCAACTAACAATGATCTTTGTCAAGAGTTTGCCAAGATAATGCAGGGTGAGTTTGAGATTTCGATGATGGATGAACTAACATTCTTTCTAGGACTACAAATCAAACAGAAAACTGACGGCATCTTCATTTCACAATCAAAGTACTGCACTGAATTAATCAAGAATTTTGAATTAGAACATTCAAAGGAAGAAACTACTCCAATGGCAACATCTTGCTATCTAGATCAAGATGAAAAAGGTAAGGCGGTTGACCAATCAAAATATAGAGGTATGATTGGTTTCCTACTTTATCTTATAGCAAGTAGACCTGATATTATGCATAGTGTGTGTATCTGTGCTAGATTTCAGGCTAATCCTAAGGAATCACATTTAGTTGCTATTAAGAAAATTTTTAAATACTTAAAAGGAACTAGATCATTTGGCCTTTGGTATCCCTCAGGAGCTCCACCTAGCATTATAGGATATTTAGATTTAGATTATGGAGGATGTAAACTGGACAAGAAAAGTACAAGTGGGACATGTCATCTACTTGGTTGTTCACTTGTTTCTTGGCAT
This sequence comes from Sphenostylis stenocarpa, assembly GCA_963425845.1. Classification (NCBI taxonomy): domain Eukaryota; kingdom Viridiplantae; phylum Streptophyta; class Magnoliopsida; order Fabales; family Fabaceae; genus Sphenostylis; species Sphenostylis stenocarpa. The sequence goes on along the minus strand of OY731404.1, from coordinate 45,140,003 downwards.
TCTAAGAAACAAGCTTGTGTTGCTCTATCCACAACTGAAGTTGAGTATATAGCTGCAGGTAGTTATTGTGCCCAATTTTGTGGATGAAGCAGCAGTTAGAAGATTACAACATTTTTCTAGATCATATTCCTTTAAAATGTGATAGTACTAGTGCAATAAATCTTACTAGGAACCCTATCATGCATTCTAGGACTAAGCATATAGAGATCAGACATCATTTTATTATAGATCATATTCAAAAAGGAGATTGCATAATAGAATACATAGAGACCACCCATCAGTTAGCTGATATCTTTACCAAACCATTACCTAGAGATAGGTTTTATGAGCTAAGACAGGCCTTGGGTATCCTAGATATTGCCTCCTTAATATGATGTTCTTCTCTATGACACTTTGTAATGCATTATCTTCTCTACCTTGATTTATGTACTAATATGTGCAAATTTGTTCTCAATTTCTATTCCAATATTTTTCATAATTATGAATGAAACAGGGAGATATTTTGATGATATTAATCTGTGTGAAACAGGAGGAGATTTTATTTTCTCTTATAATATTTTTATGATTATCAATGAAATAGGGGGAGATTTTTTTATGAATTAAAATCTATGTGAAATTCATTCCTATCTCTAAATTAAACAAGGGGAGTTAAGAGAAGTCTTTGCTCATATGAGTTAGGGGGAGTCTTGTTATTAATATATCCAAGGGAAGATTAAGAGACTCTGACACTTGATACAAATCTGTGTTAATTTCTATTATACTATACTGTGCTAATTTTAAGCTGGCTATATAGAGTTAAACATTTTAATTCATTTCAGGTGTTTCCTTGATCATCATAAAAAAGGGGGAGATTGAAAGCAATGAGGGGGAGATTGATGACAATGTGAAACATGTCCCTACATTCCCAAGAGATGATTTTGATGATGATTCAAGTCAGCAATATTCAAGACTCAAGCCCAAAATATGATTTTGATAAAGATTTTTTTCAACATTCAAGCAAGCCCAAGATGATTCCTGAAGACTAGATAGAGTCTTAGAATACTGGATATGGAGGTACAAGTTGATGAAGTAATATTATGCATAAGCCTCCAAAGCACAAGTGTGATAAAATTTATAACATGATATTTTTCACTGTCATAATCAATTATGATGCATCAGAAATGGAAAAATGATTTTCTCTGTCATAATTGATTATACTTGGTAAAATAATCAATTATGGCAATTCAAATTTGAAAAATATATTTGTTTTAAAGAATAAATGTTTTTGAATATATCTTGATTTTTATTTACGAAAATATTAATGTCCAACGACCATTTTCTCGATGCTATTTTTCTATTTAATTAAGTTTTGATGAAAAATAAAAAACACACAATTATAGAATTCAAAAATAAAATTTACATTCAATTAGTTTTGAGAAAAGAATTTTGAGCAAGGCAACAGAGATATTTTACACCTTTTGAGAAAACCCTCTTCTCTACTGCATTCTGTGCTTTCATTGTTAATCACACTTGTTCTTAGAGATTGACATTCTACAGGTTTCTACAATTTGTTGTCTTCATTACCCAAGTGTGACTATTCTTATCTTACTCCTTCATCCTTAGTGGGTGTAGGAGATGTTTTCATCCCTTTGATTTGTTAAGGGAGGTGTTCATCCCTAGTGTGATTCTAGGGAGGTGTTCATCCTTAGTGGGATTCTAAGGAGGTGTTTTTCATCCTTTGATTTGTTAGAAGAGGTGTTCATCCCTAGTGGGATTCTAAGGAGGTGTTTTTCATCCTTTGATTTGTTAGAGGAGGTGTTCATCCCTAGTGGGATTCTAGGGAGATGTTCATCCTTAGTGGGTTTCTAAGGAGGTGATTGTCTTTTTAATTAATTTACTTTTTACTGGTTCTTCTGCTGAGTTGATTGTAATTTGTAAACTGAATTTGAAAGATAGTGAATTGGGAGTCACTCTTGTGTTAAGAGTTGACTGGGAACTGGATATAGGTTTGGCTATACCCGAACCAGTATAAGTTACTGTATGCTCTTCTCTTTCCCTTATCTCTTTTTCACTATATTACTCTCCTTATGCCCATTATTTTTATCTCTATCTATCTCTATCTTATTGATATTTTATCTCTCTGATTATATCGCTTCCGCTTTATCTTTGTTCAATTTGATAATTAAAATTGAATTAATAAATATTGGACATCTTAAAATAAATTTTTAATTTGACATCTATTTTAATTTGTGCATCTATTCACCCCCCTCTAGATGTCATTTGTCTAACAATATCAATTAACAATAATAATACATACAATTTAAAAACTAAACTAAAAAAAAAGTAAGTTTAAATTTATAAAAGAATACATTACTAAAAGTATCATATTAAATTAAGATTTTCATTATTTTTGTTAATTATAAATTTAAATGTATTTCATAAATAAAATTATAAATTTAAATGTATTTCTACTTTTAATCCATCATAAATAAAAATAAATAGTTTCTTATAAATGTTGTTCGATTTTAATCCATCATTAAATTTGTTTTATATTATTTGAGACAAGTATTTATTTTTTTATATTTTATTTTTACATATTTTTTAACTTCAAATTTATTTTTTTATTTTTATTATTTATTTTCTTATAATTTAAAGTAATTAATATTATTTTAACATTTACTTTGATGATTTTTACTATAACAAATCAAATAAATCATTTGATAATATCAATTAATTAGAATCATCACATCAAAGATTTAGATTACTAGATTAAAATTATTAATTTTAAAAAATATAAAATATATTTTAAAATAAAAATAATAAAATTATAGGTTGAGAAAAAAAATAGAATGAACAAATATTCTTCATTTATAATATATTTAAGTGTGTGTACCAATTTTGACCTTCATAACTATAAAAAAAATAGTTAAGAAATGTGAAGATAGAAATTAGAGAAGTGAATTTTGTAAATAATTTTTTTTATAAATTCAAGCACTCATATAGAAAAGAAAAAACATGAAAGAAGAAAAAATGAATCTGATGACTTATCATATTATTAAAATTTTGGATGAAATAATTATGTATAATAAATTTTTAGTATATTATGTTTTTAAATTTGTTAATAGAGAAAAAGTTTCAGAATTCAAAATGTTAAATATTTTTAAATATTAAAATTGACTTTATAAAAAATTAGAAAAAAAAACAATTAATCCAAAAATATAATAATGATAAAAATATTATAAAAAAGAGTTCAAAAATGTATTATAATATTTTTAGTTTTATTTTAATTATATTTTTAATTCTCAAAGTAGATAAATATATTGTAATTATTTTAATTTAATAAAATATAATTTAAATTTTTAATACTAAAATTAAGAGATTAAATAATAATAAATTTAATTCTTTAAATTTAGTATTTAAAAAACTAAAATTATAGTTTCTCTGTTTTAAAAAATAAAATAAATATTTAAAAATAAAAATAAAAACTAGTATTATCTTAAATTTATTAAAAGTATAATTAAATCTCCATTTTCTTATCCAATTTTAGAAATTTTTTTAATAAAAATCCAATATATAAAAAAGTTAAAATTTTAAAAAGGCACAACATTAACTTACATTAACTCTTTTTTTGAAAAACTGACAAGAAAAACTGGGCTTTGAAAAAAAAATTAATAATTTTGAAGTTATTTCAGTGGTGAAGTTTCCAAATGTGATCTATGCATTTATTGAACAAAAATGGAGGTATGTTGAATATAAATTTAAATATATTTTTAATTTATTTAAATATGATTTATTTTTAGTATTTATAAAATGGATTAATTTTAAATTTTTAACTTTTCTAGTAGTCTATTTTTAATATTTGTTATTAATTTTGTTAAGTGAAAAATATTAATTAGTATACTTAAAGTAAAAAATATTTCAACTAAAGATAAATATATTTTTACAAATAATTTAATTAAATAATATATTTATTATCTAATGTATATCAATTATATTTTGATATAAATTTTTTTCTGGTATATCAATTATATGAAAACAACCATGGTTAAACAATTAATAATAATAAAGCAATAAATTTAAAAATTAGATTAAAAATAAAGTATTATAAAATAAAATTGTAATAATTTGATTGAAATTGTAATTATTTTAATTAATTAAGTTAATGAGGAATTAAAATGTGATAATTTGATGTGTTCAATTTTTTTAATATAAATTTTTAAAATATAATTTAATTTAAATTGAAATTTTCAATTGAAAAGTATATTAAACAACATTTGTTATTAAACTTTTCTTAAACAATGTATTGAATAGTTAATATCACTTCAGTCTTAATTTATTACAATTTAAATTTTTAATAAGTTTGATTTATTTTTAATAATATTTTTATTTTAGTAATTTAAAATTAAAGTTGATCTTCATTTTGTTAACATTAATACAAAAGTTTATTTTTAATGTATATTTTAAAAAATAAATTATTTCTAAAAAATAAATTATTTCTAAAAAATAAATTATTTCAAAAAAATAAATTACTTTTAAAAAATAAATTGTAAAAAATATACTAAAGTAATTAAAGTATATTTATAAATAAAGAAATTTAAATATAATAAAAAATAATGTTCATTAGTGACCGATTTCAATTCGATCGCTATTTTCTCATTAGCGATCGATTTCAATTCTGGTCACTATTTTAATTTGCAATTCAGCTCACTAAATGTTTTTTTATTTTAGTATAGAATAGCCATCGATTTAGCGACCGAAATTTTGTGACGTAAACTAGTGGTCACTATTTCGACCGCTAAATAAAAATATAAAATCAAATCATATTTCAGTGACAAAATTGGTCGCTAATTTCAACCGATTTAATTTGGTCGTTACATCAATCGCTAAATTGCGACTGAATTAAATTGGTCGCTAATTGCAACCGAAAAATTTTGGTCGCTAAAAGTGTTTTTTCTTGTAGTGTTAGGTCAATGCTTTATAGTAAACTAACTCAGTTTTGATAATAACTCACTACAAGAAAAATTCATTTTAGCGACCGAAAAAATCGGTCGCTAATGTCAGCGACCAAAAAGCGTCGTCGCAAAAAGCCAAGTCGCTAATGTGTTAGCGATCGATTTTCATTTCTAGTCGCAAAATAGAGACCGAAATTAATATATCCAATTGGTCGTTAAATCTAGTGACAAAGTTAAAAAATAGCGACCGATTTAGATCGATCGCTAAATCAATGACAAAGTTAATTATTTTTATTTATTTACATATTTTTATTATATTTTTTAGAAGTTTAACTTCGACTATATTTATTGTCATTGTCAGGATTCAAACCTAGTACCTTAGAGTTGGAGGTTGAAACTCCAACCACTCGAGCTACTAGGATTTTTTAATAATAACTTACAAATAAATTATATTTATATACAAATAAATGTATATCCATATAAATATATAAATATAAAATGTATAAATAAAAATATATTATATATTTTAATATATATTTAAATATTGATATATTTATACATTGATATATTTAAATATTGATATATTGATATATTTATATCTTTATATTTTTACATATATTTATATCTTTCCATATTTATATATTTATATATAAAGATATTAGTTTTATATACAAATAATATTATAATATAGTATATTATACTATTAGTATAGTATACAAATTATATATTAGTATAGTATAGTATACAAATTATTAATTTTGTAATTTATATACAATGAAAATAATATAATGGTATATTAGTTTAGTATAGTATATTTGTATTCTAATTTTTAATTAAATTAAAATTATGCTAATAATGTATAATAATATATGAGGGGATAATAAATTTAATCCAATTACTTTTATAAATATATAAATATAAAATATTAAAAATGATATTATATTTTTAAAAATAAATATTAGAAAAAGGTTTAAAAACATATATAAATTATATTTATATGTCCAAAATATTAAAGATATCCACATTTTAAAAAAATACTAAAAAATATTAAAAATTATACTTTAAATTGATAAAAATATTTTAAAAAAGTTATATTTATTAAAGTATTAAAAATTATTTTGTAATATATAAATTAAAAAAATTATCATTAAATTTTTTAAAAATTATTAGTTTTGTAATTTATACACAATAAAAATAAATTACAAATATTATAACTTAATAGAATATTAATATAATATAATATATTTGTATTCTAATTTTTAATTAAACTAAAATTACGCTAATAATGTATAACAATATATGAGGAGATAATATATATATATATATATATATATATATATATATATATATATATTTATATTTATTTATTAATATATTTATATATTTAAATATTTATATTTTGATATATTTATATATTTATTTATATCCTTATACATTTATATCTTTATATATTTATATATTTGAAAAAAAAATTTAAATATAAAATTTTAAAAATAATATTATATTTTTAAAAATAAATATTAGAAAAAGATTTAAAAATATATATAAATTATATTTACATGTACAAAATATTAAAGATATATATTTATATCTTTACATATATATATATATATATATATATATATATATATATATATTTATATCTTTATATTTTATATCTTTATATCTTTACATATATTTATATCTTTCCATATATTTATATCTTTATATATTTATATATTTATATCTTTATATATATATATATATATATTTATATCTTTATATATTTATAAAACCTATAAATACAAATATATTTATATATTTTAATCTATATTTAAATATTGATATATTGATATATTGACATATTTATATATTTATATATTTACATATTTACATATTTATATATTTATATATTTATATATTTACATATTTATATATTTATATATTTATATATTTATATATTTATATATTTATTTATATCTTAATATATTTATATATTTAAGAAAAAATTAAAAATTTAAATATTAAATTTTAAAATAATATTTTATTTTTAAAAAATAATATTAGAAAAAGGTTTAAAAATATATATAAATTATATTTACATATACAAAATATTAAAGATATAAATTTATATCTTTACATATTTATATATTTATATTTTTATATATTTATATCTTTATATTTTTACATATATTTATATCTTTATATTTTTACATATATTTATATCTTTCCATATTTATATATTTATATATAAAGATATAAAGATATTAGTTTTGCATACAAATAATATTATAACATAGTATATTATACTATTAGTATAGTATACAAATAATATATTAGTATAGTATAGTATACAAATTATTAATTTTGTAATTTATATACAATGAAAATAATATAATGGTATATTAGTTTAGTATAGTATATTTGTATTCTAATTTTTAATTAAACTAAAATTACGCTAATAATGTATAATAATATATGAGTGGATAATAAATTTAATCCAATTACTTTTATAAATATATAAATATAAAATCTATAAAATATTAAAAATAATATTATATTTTTAAAAACAAATATTAGAAAAAGGATTAAAACATATATAAATTATATTTATATGTCCAAAATATAAAAGATATCCACATTTAAAAAAATACTAAAAAATATTAAAAGTTATACTTTAAATTAATGAAAATATTTAAAAAAAGTTATATTTATTAAAGTATTAAAAAATATTTTGTAATATATAAGTTAAAAAAATTATCATTAAAATTTTTAAAAATTATTAGTTTTGTAATTTATATACAATGAAAATAATATAATGGTATATTAGTATAGTATAGTATATTTGTATTCTAATTTTTAATTAAACTAAAATTACGCTAATAATTTATAATAATATATGAGGGGATAATAAATTTAATCCAATTACATTTATATATATATATATATATATATATATATATATATCCTTTTTTAACTTTTTTTTCTTTTTAAACTTCTCACATTCTACATTGTTTTTAAACTCTATCATTTTTACTATATTATAATAATACATAAAATTTAAAAACTAAACTAAAAAAGTAAGTTTAAATTTATAAAAAAATACATTACTAAAAGTATCATATTATATTAAGATTTTCATTATTTTCGTTAATTATAAATTTAAATGTGTTTCATAAATAAAATTATAAATTTAAATGTATTTCCACTTTTGATCCATCATAAATAAAAATAAATAGTCTCTTATAAATGTTGTTCTATTTTAATCCATCATTAAATTTGTTTTATATACTGAATTTGATGACTTATCATGTTATTAAAAATTTGGATGAAATAATTATGTATAATACTTTTTTAGTATATTATGTTTTTAAATTTGTTAATAGAGAAACAATTTCAGAATTCAAAATGTTAAATACTTTTAAATATTAAAATTGACTTTATAAAAAATTAGGAAAAAATAATTAATCCAAAAATATAATAATGATAAAAATATTATAAAAAAGAGTTCAAAAATGTATTATAATATTTTCAGTTTTACTTTAATTAAATTTTTAATTCTCAAAGTAGAAAAATATATTGTAATTATTTTAATTTAATAAAATATAATTTAGATTTTTAATACTAAAATTAAAATATTAAATAATAATAAATTTAATTCTTTAAATTTAGTATTTAGAAACTTAATTATAGTTTCTCTCTTTTCAAAAATTTAAATAAATATTTAAAAATAAAAATAAAAACTAGTATTATCTTACATTTATTAAAAGTATAATTAAATCTCTATTTTCTTATGCAATTTTAGAATTTTTTTAATGAAAATCCAATATATGAAAAAGTTAAAATTTTAAAAAGGCACAACCTTAATTTATATTAACTATTTTTAATATAAATTTAAATATATGTTGAATATAAATTTTAAAAAGGCACAACCTTAACTATGTTGAATATAAATTTAAATATATATTTTCATTTATTTAAATATGGTTTATTTTTAGTATTTATAAAATATATTAATTTTAAATTTTTAATCATTTTTATTAATTATGTTATAAAAATGAAAAATATTAATTAGTATACTTAAACTAAAAAATATTTTAACTAAAGATAAATATATTTCTATAAATAGTTTAGTTAAATAATATATTTATTATCTAATGTATATTGATATAAATTTTTTTTGGTATATAAATTATATGACAACAACCATGATTAAGTAATTAATAATAATAAAGCAATAAATTTAAAAATTAGATTAAAAATAAAGTATTATAAAATAAAATTGTAATAATTTGATTAAAATTGTAATTTTTTAATTAGTTAAGTTAATGAGGAATTAAAATGTGATAATTTGATGTGTTTAATTTTTTTAATATAAATTTTTAAAATATAATTTAATTTCAATTGAAATTTTCAATTGAAAAATAAATTAAAGAATATTTGTTATTAAACTTTTCTTAAACAATGTATTGAATAGTTAATATCACTTTAGTCTTAATTTATTACAATTTAAATTTTTAATAAATTTGATTTATTTTTAATAATATTTTTATTTTAGTAATTTAAAATTAAAGTTAATCTTTATTTTGTTAATATTGAGACCAAAGTTTATTTTTAAAGTATATTTTAAAAATTAAATTATTTTTAAAAAATAAATTACTTTTAAAAAATAAATTGTAAAAAATATACTAAAATAATTAAAGTATATTTATAAAAAAATAAATTTAAATATAATAAAAAAATAATATTCATTAGCTGACCGATTTCAATTCGGTCGCTATTTTCTCATTAGCTGATCGATTTTAATTCGGTCACTATATCAATTTGTGATTCTATCGCTAAATCAGTCGCTAAATGATTTTTTTATTTTAGTATGGAATAGCCACCGATTTAGCGATCGAAATTTTGCGACGCAAACTATTGGTCGCTATTTCGGTCACTAAATAAAAAAGTGAAACAAAATCATATTTTGGTGGCTAAATCGGTCGCTAAATTGCGACTGAATTAACTCGGTCGCTAAATCAGTAGGCAATTGCGACCGAATTAAAGTGGTCGCTAAATTGGTTGCTAATTGCGACCGAATTAAATCGGTCGCTAAATCGGTCGCTAATTGCGACCAAAATTAAATCGGTCGCTAATTTCGGTGGCTAAATATGTTTTTTCTTTTAGTGACTTATTATAAAGCACTAATTTAATGTTAATTATGATGCTATATTTGAAAATTAATTTTTCATTTTTTCAATCTAACATTAAATGTGAGTTACAATCAGAATAATTATATTACAAAATATATAAAAAAAATATATTTTTTATATTATTCTCAAAATAATTTGATTATTTATCTCTCTATATATTCTCAAAATAATTTTAAGAGTTATTCAATGAAATAAAATATATTCGTTTATTTGTTGGACAGTATTCTTCTGGGACAAAGGTTAATTATGAAACATAATAAGTTCACGAAGTATTTTCATCTATTAAGAAATGCTTATTATGTCTTCTCCTTTAGCATATATTGTTAAAATTGATCATCGGATATTAAAAAATTGACATTAGAGGCATCATACATAACTAAGTGTATTTCTATTTACTTATTTTTTTTATACACACGTCTGAAAATTAAATAATATTTTTATAGTATCCGAATTTGACATTCACAGCATTTTTGATATTGTTAGAAGCGTCACTCTCTTGCTGCTTAGTTTAGCATTTAGAAAAGACGTAGATGATGTTAACGCGTACACTACTTTACAGTCCCCTCAAAATTGCATGTTGGTTACACAAGCACATCTCATGATCAGAATACTATTGTTTAAATCATGAGTTGAATAATGTTATACCACCAAAGGCCAAAAACTCCTTGGTCATGTTATTAAGTACAACTCATGATGATACATTACAATACTTTAAATTATATTACCCATTAAGCATGTTGGGAAATAAGGTCGGATAAGATGGAATAATAATAATACACCAATGTGAGATCAATAAAAGACACGAATATTTGTTAACCCAGTTCGGATTAAATCCTACATCTGGGGGCGAACCAAGCCAGGAGAATGAACTAGAATAAGAGGATAAACCGAATGTTACAATTCACACAAGCCCGTATGAATACACTCTCTCTACTCTTTCTTCACACTTGGATTGATACAAATGAGGTTACAAAATGAGGTATTTATAGCCAAACAAATCCTTCTTGAGAGGAAGTTGAGAGGAAGCTCCCTTCCTTTGACCAGGAAGTTGCAAGGAAGCTCCCTTCCTTTGACCAGGAAGTTGAAAGGAAGTAGCCTTCCTTTGACCAGGAAGTTGCAAGGAAGTTCCCTATCTTTGACCGATCTTTACACCTCAACAATCTCCCACTTGAAGATTGGTCAACCTGTTCATCTCTGCTCTTGGTTCTGCTAAGTCTGCCTGTTTTAATCATCAAGGCCAGTCGAAGCTACACACAGCTTCAACTTTTCCAAAGTTACCGCCTTGGTCAACATGTCTGCAGGATTCCTATCTCCCCGAACCTTTTTCAGCTGCAGCATCTTCTTCTCTAGAAGTTGCCGGATGAAATGATACTTAACCTCGATGTGCTTCGTTCGCGAGTGAAACGCGGGGTTCTTTGCCAGATGGATTGCACTCTGGCTATCGCTGTATAGAGCCACATCCTCTTGAGGTCTCCCAAGTTCATTCAAGAAGTTTTGCAGCCAAACGAGCTCCTTGGCCGCCTCCGTCACCGCCACGTACTCGGCTTCCGTTGTGGACAATGTGACTATCTTCTGCAGCTTTGAGATCCAGGATACGGCCGTCCCGCCGTAAGTGAATACGTACCCAGTAGTACTCCTCCTCTTGTCAAGATCACTTCCTGCAAAATCAGCATCGACATACCTGCAGCAGGTAAGGGTACCCCTGCCAAATACTAATGCCCTGGTCCTTAGTACCCCTCGGTACCTAAGGATCCACTTTACCGCCTCCCAGTGCATCACTCCGGGATTGCTCATGAACCGACCGACTACTCCCATCGCATGTGCTATGTCCGGCCAGGTGCGACCATAGCGTACATTAGGCTCCCGATAGCCGAAGCATACGGCGTAACTCTCATCTTTTCTTTTTCCGAGTCATCTTGGGGCGAATCCTTGTTGGACAACTTGAACCGGCTTCCCAATGGCACTCGAACCGACTTTGCAATATTCATATTGAATCTCGCACAACACCTTCTCAATATAATCAAATTGAGAAAGCCAAAGTTTACCAAGCATTTCGTCCCTCGTGATTTTCATGCCCAAGATCTCGTCTCGCTTCTCCTAGATCCTTCATATCAAATCTCCTTGATAGCCGATCTTTGAGCCTCTCGATCTCCTTGACATCCGATCCTCGCTATCGACATGTCATCCACATATAGCAAGTAAAATAATGAAAGAGTTACCGAACTTCTTCACATAGCAACAATGATCAGCATTACACCTGGAGTATCCTATCTCCAAGCATGAAATTATCGAATTTTCGGTACCATTGTTGAGGAGCCTGTTTCGATCCGTACAAGCTCTTATTTAGGCGACAGTACCTGCTGATCATTTCCTCTATATCCCTCTCGGTTGCACCATGTAAATTTCCTCCTCGAGATCCCCATGCGAAAGGCCGTCTTCACATCTAACCGTTGCAACTCCAAGTTTTCCGCCGCTACGATGCTTAACACTAAACGTATAGTGGTTAACTTAACAACAGGTGTAAAAACATCGGTAAAGTCAATACCGTATCTCCGTTGGAATCCCTTTACTACAAGTCCGGCCTTGTACCGTTTTGTTCCATCTCGATTCCTCCTTGACCCGATAGACCCATCCGTTTTGAAGAGCCTTCTTTCCTTGTGGGAGATCACACAAATCCCATGTGTGGTTCTTCTTCAACGAGTTCATCTCGTCTTCCATCGCAAGCTCCCACTTGCTCTTGTGGGCATCTTTAACCGCTCTGCATAACAGTCGGGTTCCCCGTAATCGATAAAAGTAGGTAATAAAGAGAAGGGGAGTACCTATCCGGGACCTTCTCATCCTCTGCTCTCGGCCCAGTGCCGCAGGCGTGCCGCTCTCAACGAATCGGCTCATCCGATTCCGGTTCCGCCTCTTCTTCCGTACGCTCGATCTCATCTATCCGAGCTCCCACCGTATCTCGTTGGTCTCATGATTCCGGTATTTGAAATATCGAGACCAACATACTCCCGCATGGTCTTGTCATCGTCCGGTATTCCTTCCGGTCCTTGTACATTATGCCTTCATTGAACACCACATTACGATCGCGAATAATTTTCCGATTTTGATCATCCCAAAATCTATACCCAAATTCGTCAGTCCCATATCCAATGAATGTACATTTGACTGACTTAGCATCCAGCTTTGTCCTGTCGTCATTCAAAACGTAAGCCAAACAACCAAAGGTACGTAAGAAAGAGAGATCAACTTTCTTACCACTCTGCACCTCTTCCGGAATTTTGTTGTTCAAGTGGGACGTAAGGCCCCTGCTGATCAAGAAAGCGGTCGTGCTGACCGCTTCGCCCAAAACATCTTGGGCAGTCCACTCTTCAATCGCATGCATCTCGCACGCTCATTCAGTGTTCTCGTTCATCCTCTCCGCAATGCCATTTTGTTGAGGTGTCCCTGGGACCGTCTTCTCGCATCCGGATCCCATGATCGCCGCAGCATTCTTTGATGGCTTCACCGTTGTACTCGCCACCGTTGTCGGATCTCGAGACATTTCACTTCCGCACTGTCTCTTTCTCCACGAGTGCTCTCCATCTCCCGAAAGTATCAAAGGCTTCGGATTTTCTTTTCGTAAAGTACACCCATACCTTTCTTGTGCAGTCATCGACGAACGTCATGTAGTACATCGATCCTCCAAGAGATGTCACCTGTGCCGGCCCCCATAAGTCGGTGTGCACTAGCTCCAGCTTTTTCCGTCTTTGGAGCTCTTCCGGTGGTTATGAAGCTCACTCGCTTCGCTTTCCAAGCACGCATTGCTCGCAGAGACCCACGTCCACCGACTCCAACTCGGGCAAAAGTCCTCTCGACTTTAGTACCTTCATTCCTTTTTCGCTCATGTGGCCCAAGCGACCGTGCCATAAGTGCGATTGTGAGACAACTCCTGCCAGGAGAATGTTTGAGCTGGATCTACTCGCCGTGTAAAGCGTTCCCGACTTCAGCCCTCTTGCCAAAGTCATAGCTCCTCGGCCGACCTTCCACTTTCCGTCTCCAAACATTGTGTGGAAGCCGTCATTGTCCAGTCTGTCCAACCGAGATGAGATTCCTCTTCGGTCCCGGAATGTGTCTCACATCACGTAGGGTCCAAGCATGACCCATTTGCGGACTTGATCTCGCACATCTCCCTTCCCTACAATTTTTAGGGATTTGTTGTCCGCAAGATATACCAAGCCAAAATCACCCGCGGTGTATGGCTCCATGATGTCTCTGCTACCGCATGAGTGAAATGAGGCCCCCGAGTCCACGATCCAGCTCATCGAGCGAGCTTCTCACACTCAACAAGAGTGCATCCGCCGTGTCCTCCGTCGCGGCATTGGCCGTCCGGCCTTCTTTGTCTTTCCTTGGTGCCCGGCATTCGCTTTCATATGCCCAGGCTTCTCGCAGCTCCAACACACCATCTCTTTCTTGCCTTTATTCCTTCCCCTGGATTTTGACCTCCCACGGATTTTCCCTCGTGTTTCGGTCTCCCTCCGGACTCGTATGTAGGGCCGAGCCGGACGACCCACCCGCCTGATTTCGCGGGTCTCCTCGTTCAACATCATATCTCTTATGTTGTCGAACTTCATCTTCTCCTTGCCGAAGAAGTGCTCACCGAAGTAACGACCACGTCCCAACCGTCCGGCAATGATGAGAGCAAGATTAGGGCTTTTACCTCATCATCAAACGAAATATCCACCGATGCCAACTGCGTCGTGAGTTGGTTGAAATCGTTGAGATGATCGGCCACCGACTTTCGCTCCTCCATTTGCAATTTGAACAGCTTTTTCATCAAGCATCACCTTGTTTATTGCCGATGGTTTTTCATACATGTCGGCGAGTATCCGCAAGACCTCCTTCGTGCTTTTTGCTCCCTTCACATGGTAGGCGACGTTCCGAGAGAGCGAAAGAATTATAGCGCTCATCGCCTTCCGATCGAGCACCTTCCATTCATCATCGCTCATCTTCTCGGGTTTTTCCCCAAGAGGTGCGTAGAGGTCCTTCCCGCATGGTAAGCCTCCATTTGCATTCGCCGTAATCCAAAGTCGGAACCATTGAACCGTTCGACTTGAATCTTTCCCTCCATCTTATCTCCAACCTCCCGGCTCGATACCAGCTTGTTGGGAAATAAGGTCTGATAAGATGGAATAATAATAATACACCAATGTGAGATCAATAAAAGACACGAATATTTGTTAACCCAGCTCGGATTAAATCCTACATCCGGGGCGAACCAAGCCAGGAGAATGAACTAGAATAAGAGGATAAACCGAATGTTACAATTCACACAAGCCCGTATGAATACACTCTCTCTACTCTTTCTTCACACTTGGATTGATACAAATGAGGTTACAAAATGAGGTATTTATAGCCAAACAAATCCTTCTTGAGAGGAAGTTGAGAGGAAGCTCCCTTCCTTTGACCAGGAAGTTGCAAGGAAGCTCCCTTCCTTTGACCAGGAAGTTGAAAGGAAGTAGCCTTCCTTTGACCAGGAAGTTGCAAGGAAGTTCCCTATCTTTGACCGATCTTTACACCTCAACAAAGCACAATGATGCCACCAATGGCGAAACTCCTTGATTAAGATTCATATTACAAGAATCGACGGGCTTAGTGCTTTGACAAATTAATTAGCTTTGGATTCTCCGTTGTCACAAACCCCTTCACCTTGTCCCTCTCAACCACAACTATATTAAACACTTTTTATAATAATAATTTAGAACATGGAGGTAAATAACGACACTAATATGCATGACGCAAATTTTACTTTTTCCTTTAAAAACTCAACGGTGTCGTCATGTGATGTGAACACAGCAAAATGAGAAATGGTGCATATACTAGCTAGTACTCTCGCTGAATGCTATAATAGTTCAATTAGTTTCTTGTATCTCCACTTGAAGCATGCTTTGTTATTGTGATAATATATAGATAGAAGAGTAAAGTTTGTTTAACAAAAGAGTGTTAAGAAATAATGAATCACCTACCGTCGAACATGATGCCGGAGGAAGGAAGCCCAGAGTGGATGAACAACGGGGACAACATGTGGCAGTTAACGGCGGGCTCTCTGGTGGGCCTGCAAAGTGTTCCGGGCCTGGTCATCCTTTACGGAAGCATAGTCAAGAAGAAATGGGCTTTGAACTCGGCGTTCATGGCCCTCTACGCTTTCGCGGCGGTTCTTGTTTGTTGGGTGGGGTGGTGCTACCAAATGTCGTTTGGTGAAAGGTTTTTTCCATTTTTGGGACGCCCAAACGTGGCCTTGGACCAGGAATTCCTTCTGCACAAAGCTTTTGCGGGGGACTTTCCCAACGCCACTATGATGTACTTTCAGCTGGTTTTTGCTGCCATCACGTTGATTCTCATCGCAGGGGCGTTGCTCGGGAGAATGAACTTCCACGCGTGGATGTTGTTTGTTCCACTCTGGGTGACTTTCTCTTACACCATTTGTGCCTTCAGTATATGGAGCACTGAGGGATGGTTGTTCAAAATGGGCCTTGTTGATTACTCCGGTGGCTTTGTCATTCACCTTTCTTCTGGGGTTGCTGGTTTCATCGCAGCATGTTGGGTATATAATAATTCATCTTTCCTACATGATCTCACTTATGACTTGGTTCGATCATGCTGAACGAAGTGGGGGACATGATTTTGTATGCAGGTAGGACCAAGGACAGTGAAGGATAGAGAGAGGTTCCCTCCAAACAACATACTTCTGATGCTGGCTGGGGCTGGCCTACTATGGATGGGGTGGAGTGGATTCAACGGTGGAGATCCATACGCATCCAGCATAGATGCATCTCTGGCCGTTCTTAACACCCACGTGTGCACGGCCATGAGTTTGTTGACTTGGCTTTTCCTTGATATCCTCTTCTTTGGAAAACCTTCGGTGATTGGTGCCACTCAAGGCATGATCACTGGTTTGGTTTGCATCACACCTGCTGCCGGTAACCTTCTTAACCACATATAACATATTTTCTGAACATAACATGAACATGATATGAAATGATCATCGAATACCATTATATGCTTGTGATTAAAATGGATTTGTTATGAAATCTGAAACTTGATTTATTTGAGTTTAGGTGTGGTGCAAGGATGGGCAGCAATAATAATGGGAATGATGTCGGGAAGCATCCCATGGTACACAATGATGGTCTTGCACAAACAAATTAGGCTCCTCAAACAGGTGGATGATACCATGGCAGTTTTCCACACTCATGCAGTGGCTGGTTGCTTAGGTGGGATTCTGGCTGGGTTCTTTGCTGACCCTAACCTTTGCCGTCTCTTCTATGGGGTACATGATTCGGTGCACTGTACAGGCCTTGCTTATGGCATATTCACAGGGAGGCCCAAGGCAGGGTTCAGGCAAATGGGGGTTCAGCTTCTTGGCATTGTGTTTGTGATACTTCTCAATGTCACCACAACTAGCATTGTGTGTTTGGTTGTTAAGATCATCGTTCCACTGAGGCTGCACGAAGATGAGTTGCAAGTTGGGGATGATGCAATCCATGGTGAGGTTGCATATGCATTGTGGGGCGATGGAGAGAAGCTTGAGACTGTCAATGAGACTTTGAATTTTGAGAATAATCATGAATGGCCAACTATGGAACTAAAAACTTCTAGTGATGCTCAAGTGGGATGAATAAAGCTGTTTTTAGTGGTTTTGTTTTGTGATTGTTTGAGGGGGGAATGTTAAAATAAGGTGTAGTCCGGGTAAGAAGAGAATTTGGTTCTCTCTTGGTCGTTGTTGTTGGAACGGCAGGATGTCAATCGCAAGATGGACACCATTGCACATTTGCTTGATAAAATAATACTTTTTATTTTAGTAGCTTAATTTTGTCACTTATATGCTTTACCTGCACATAATTTGTAAAAAAATAATATTTCATTTAAATAAAATAATTCAAATCTATTTATTTTTTTAGACAATTATCATCAAATATAAAATTTATTTTAATAAAATTTAATTGTTCAAATATTTCTACGAATTTCAAATTGACATTAACAAAACTTGTTTCATAATTAAGATTAACGAGATTAATTTTCATTAATATCAACAATTATTTATTATGACATCGATTATAATTTTTTTTAAGGATGATTTCTTTTAACTTTTTGATCGTATAATATAGTTGAAAAACAACACGGTTTCTATTAATAAAAAGAATAACCTTAGTAATAACAATAAAAAAAGTATTTGTAATGATGTTAAAATCGATCATATTCCTATTTAGACTAAATTAATAATGGTTAGACAGAAAATAATATGAGAAAAGTATATATAAATTTGAAAAAAAATGAAAAATTTTAAATTTTGTTAAGTAATTAACTTATTCTTATGAAATTTTAAATTTTTTTAAAATTATTTATCTTAATAATATATTTGTCATGTTATCTTGATTTACACGTGGCTGATTTTTTATTTTAATTAGAATCATATCAACTATAACAATTAATGGTTAATAATGAAATTTACATTATATTTTTATACTAAAAACATTTAATATGATTTTATTATACCTTGTAAGGTTTTTAACATTTATTTCGATATAGAATTTAATATTTTAGTATTATGAAATTTTTAGTTCATTTCATTTTCTATGTTAAGTGATCAACAGTTATCATATTAGCGGAAAACATAGGGTTTTTTTTTCTATCGAATGAGTGCAATTTATCCAACTTATGAAATGGGTACACTTTAAAAAAAATTGATAAATTGTGTCACCCAGGACGAATTAGTAAGAAAAAAATCTTCTTTTTTAAGAAAAAAAAATTCGTTACGAAATCGTAATACATGACATACCGAAATGTCATTTGACACGAAAAACTTGCTTGATGACACGAATTTAATTTTTTTAATTTTTTTTAAATGGTACTAGATGACACAATTTTTTTGTTTTTTTTAATGAAAATTAGTTTTGTGTTTTTTTATATAATTAAAAATTATAATAAAAATATAATAATACTTAAAAAATGAAATATATTAATATTAAAAAATGATTTATAATATAAAAAGTTAAATTAAAATTATTTAGTGTCTAAGAGTCTATTTTACAAGGTGGTCTTCTTTTAATTTGTTTAGGTCTTTTATTTCGTTGGATGTTTTGTGCATTTGTGTTATTACTATCATCATCTTCTTTTTCCTAGGTTGAATTCTAAGATGTAGACATTGTTGGTCTATTAATAATCCATGGATTCAACTTGTTAATATGCTAACAATGGTGTCAAGGAAGAAATGACAAATATTGATCTAGAATGTATCATATTAAACATATAAGGGCCACGTCCTCATAGCTTCCCCCAACGAGATTTGAAGTTGATCTACATAACAGTTTGAGAGTAATTTACGTATCGAAAGTCTTCCGACGAGTGGGTCGGGTAAGCGTGTCCCGTTATGATAAATGTTAATACATGGAAGAGTCACTTGTGAGCTCGAGGGGATGTATCAATCACTACAAGAAAATCGCGTATTACCGACGGATATTTACCGACGAAATTGTAGTCGTCGGAAAATAATCATTACCGATGGAAATTACCGACGGATATAAAATATTTGTGAAATTTGATGTTATCCGTCGGTAAAATAATAATTAGTTACCGACGGATATATCCGTCGATAAATCCGTCGGTAATTTATAGATGAATTTACCGACGGATATATCCGTCGGTAAATCCGTCGATAAATTAACAAGTAATTATCGACGGATATATCCGTCGGTAAATTCATATGTAAATTAAAAATTATTTATCGACGGATAAATCCGTCGGTAAAATTATATAATATAATTTAATTATTCACTAATTAAAAAATAAAATATTTTTTATTTAATAATTTAATTTAATCATAATTAGATTAATTTATAATAATTTATTAAATTAAGTAATTTTAAAAATAAATATTTAATTATATATAAATATATATATATATATATATAAATATATAAAAATATAAAAATATAAAATATATAAAAATATATAAATATATAAATATAAAATATAAAAATATATAAAAATATATAAATATAAAATATAAAATATAAAAATATAAAAATATAAAAATATAAAAATATATAAATATATAAATATATATATAAATATAAAAATATATATAAATATATATAAATATATAAAAATATATAAAAATATATATATATATATATATATATATATATATAAATATATATAAATATATATAAATGTATATAAATATATATAAATATATATAAATATATATAAATATATATAAATATATATAAATATATAAAAATATATAAAAATATATAAATATATATATATAAATATATATAAATATATATATATAAATGTATATAAATATATATAAATATATATAAATATATATAAATATATATAAATATATATAAATATATATAAATATATATAAATATATAAAAATATATATATAAATATATATAAATGTATATAAATATATATAAATATATAAAAATATAAAAATATATAAAAATATATAAATATATAAATATAAAATATATAAATATATAAATATATATAAATATAAAATATAAAATATAAAATATAAAATATAAAAATATATAAATATATAAATATATAAATATATATATAAATATAAAAATATATATAAATATATATAAATATATATAAATATATATAAATATATATAAATATATATAAATATATAAATATATAAATATATATATAAATATAAAAATATATATAAATATATATAAATATATATAAATATATATAAATATATATAAATATATATAAATATATATAAATATATATAAATATATATAAATATATATAAATATATATAAATATATATAAATATATATATATATATATATATATATATATATAAATATATATAAATATATATAAATATATATAAATATATATAAATATATATAAATATATATAAATATATATAAATATATATAAATATATATAAATATATATAAATATATATAAATATATATAAATATATATAAATGTATTTGTATATTTGTATATAAATATAATTTATTTGTAAATTGTTATCAAGAAATTCTAGTAGCTTAGTGGTTGGAGTATCGACTTTGACTCTAAGTACTGGGTTCGAATCCTACCAATGACATTTCTCTCAATTTGACAATAATTCAAAGTTATAAAAATATAATATGGAGAAATAATTGAAATAATTAATAATAAATAATAAGAATATAAGGGGAGGGGTTCTATAAAAAAATAAGGTTATAAATAAGTAAAATATTTAATAATTAATAAAATTATTACAGACGGATCCGGATCCGTCTGGTAATTTCGTAACATATTTATCGACGGATAAATCCGTCTGGTAATATTTACCGACAAGCTAATTTCGACGGATTTTTGTTATTACCGACGGATTTTGACCGTCGGTAATTTTAATATTTCTTGTAGTGAATATGAACGGACTCACACTTATGGGATAGATGGTTGGAAAATCTAAGTGTGTCAAAGCCCACATTGAATAAGAATGAGGAAGTTGGATATTATATAAAGAAGAAAGAAATATAACCTAATGTCTTAAGATTTTAGATTGAAGGTGATGTCATATTTTTTTATATAGTAAGTTCATGTCTCATTACTGGGAATCTCCCTATTGTTAGGCCCCCTCAAAATATCCAACAATTGCATGATTGGTGGTGTGATTGTGGACAATATCAAACTCTTTAACTATCTTGTTCACATGTTATTGTTGTGTGTTCCTCATGTCATTTGCAGATTGGTACATTTGCTAATTCAATATACAAGTTAGACCAAATTTTCAAGCTTATGACCATTAATTTCATCTAGTACAAAATGAAGATTATTGATTTCCTTATATTGGTCCAAATTTCATATTGAATCCAATTATGCAAGGTGAACAATAAAGAAGACCTACTACGATACACATCCATAACGAAATGGATCGTCCATATCCAAATAAGTCAAAAAATTGTTTATTTTGTCATACTAAAGGTTATAATCATAGTAATTGTCTGCATAGACAATGATATTGTAAGATTTCACTTTTATTATTAATATATTTCCTTTTTTAGAACTCTTAGATTTTTTTTATTACAAGTTTTAATTATATTAATTCATAATAAATTGCAAAAAAAAAAAAAAATCCTACCACATTGCACGACTTCAGTATTAAAACCGTGTCATGTCCCATGAACATGACTAAATTGGCCAACATATTGTTATTGTTTCTCCCGTTGTGTATCATCGTACTCGGTGAAAAAAAATATTACAACATTAGTTTCATACAAATATTATTATATATAAAATAAAATAAATTATATACTTACTTCATCTCTTGAATCTTCCTGTTGAATAAAAGAAATATATATATATATATATATATATATATATATATATATATATATATATATATATGATAATATGCTGAAAATATCATATCATATATGGTGTATTTTCTCGCAAATGGTCATTCCCATAAAAATCATTTCCTTGAATTAAGCTATTATGACGAATATTCTACATAGTATTCTAAGCTTCATGATATTACAAATAAAATCCATCAATTCTACCTCTTATAGCTTCTTTATGGAGCTTGTGCAGATTGGTGGGGTCTTTTGGAATTGGTTAACAAAGGTCAATTTGTCTCAGAATCTAATTTGTTAGATGAGGCTCAATAATTACAAAATATATCATTGGAATTACAACACGATTGACAGGAGAAATTTCAATATTCATCAGTTGTTGTAACTCAGATCGACAATAAAGAGTCCACAAAAATTGCAATATATATAAGACAAGTGAAATTAAAATAATTATGCTTTAAAGAACATATATTAAAAGTTTCTTAGAAACACATTTCTTTCAATTCGTCCATAAATTTGTATGACCACCAAGGAACTTTTTTAGAGATTTCGTTTATTTTAATATACTTGTTGTAAAAGCTGATAGAGACACGGACAAACTTTATTCCTGAGGCGTGTATAATCACTGCCCTTAAGAACTTATCCACAGTGTATTGTGCAAGTCCCCCAGAATACAACAAGAACTTCTCAAAATTTCAGAGGATCTCATAAACTAGTAAGAAACTCTTAAAGGAGTAAATAAACCTAAGATAATAGTAGAATAGGAAGAAAATAGAGAAGAGAAGATGAGAGAGATGTACTTGGAAGAGTGTGAAGCGATCTCTATTTATAGGTATAAATTGGGCCCAAAACCATAACTACCTACGTTCTCTGTAACATTCTAAGTTTTGCAATACCCCTTATTTTACAACAATCCCCCACATATTGCAAAACAAAAGAGATAAAGAATAAAAGAAGAAAATCATGGGTCTCATATAAGATGTAATGCATCAGAGCTGGTATAGCAAGCTATATGAACCAGTCTTAGACTGAAAACTAAACACACAGTGTAGTTGGTGTAGCAAGCTATATGAACCAAAACACTTAGTGTGTGTTAGCGGTTTAACAATCAGAATACACCCCCACAATTCTTGTTGTTATCGCTGTGTTATGCTTACTAGGCCATGTGCGTTCCCGGTATTCATGAGTGCTCTAGAAATCTTGCAAAGATCTTATACAAGCGGCCCCACTCGACACTCATATAGGTGACTTCATCAAGCATATGCTATAAATCATACACCACCCGTAAGAGATATGAAATCGTTAAAAATTTTATTTAGACTAAAATTCGTACATTATATAGAATTTTAATTACAAAGTTTAACTTCTCAATGATGCAGTATCTAACACTTTCACATATATACCATAGGAATGAACATAATTGATTTTAATCAATTTTAGTGTTAGCAGAACTAACAAGTAACTTGTTTTTACCCATATGAACCTTATTCATGGGATCTCCAATCATAAAGGTTGGGTTACCATCACCTGTTTGTTTGCAAGTATGGCTTAAGTCTCATTCCCCTTGATGTTTCTAAAATCATATTTTTCGCTAAGGGTTTTATCAAAGGATATGCCAAATTCCGTTCTGACTTCACATAGTCAATGAAAATCGTTCCATTCTTTAGCAGTTGCTTCACTAAATTATGTCTCAATTGTATATGTCTATTTTTTCCGTTGTAGTTCTTATTTTTAGCTATAACTATTGCCGATTGGCAATCACAGTGAATTGATACAGACGGGATCGGTTTCATTCCTAATGGAATGTTTGCTAAGAAGTTTTTTAACCACACAACTTCACTACCAGCCATTTCGAGAGCAACAAATTCAGATTCCATTGTTGATCTTGCAACAAGTGTTTGCCTTGCTGATTTTCATGTAATTGCACCACCCCCGAATGTGAATACATAACCACTAGTGGATTTTGTCTCATCTAAATCAAAGATCCAGTTAACATCACTGTACCCTTCTAGTACAATTGGAAATCTACTATATTCAATAACATAATCCATTGAACCTCTTAAGTATCTCATAATTCTTGCAAGTGCATTCCAATATTCTTGATTAGGACATTAAGTGTACCTACTTAGTCTACCTACTACATAAACAATGTCAGGTCTAGAAAAGCTCATTAAATGCAGTAAGCTCCCAATTACTTGGGCATACTAAGGTTGAGAGATTGAGTCTCCTCTACTTTTCTTTAACTTAGAGTTAGTGTCATAAGGGATATTCACTGATTTGACGTTATAACGCCCAAAATTCCTAAGAAGTTTCTCAATGTATTGTTCTTGGGATAGTAAAATATTATCGCCCTTCCTTATGATTTTAACTCCCAAAATCACATTGGCTTCACCCATGTCTTTCATTTCAAATTTAGATCCCAAAAACAACTTAGTTCTGGAGACAATGTCAATGCATGTACCAAACATTAGCCTGCCATCTACATATAAACATATAATGACACACTCACCACTCACAAAATTAGAGTACACACATTTATCAACATCATTTGTTGAAAAGTCATTACAAAGTAGAACACTATCAAGTTTTTCATGCCACTGTTTTGGTGCTTGTTTTAATCCATACAAAGATTTTAAAAGTTTGCACACTTTGTTCGCTTGACCAAGAACAACACACCTTTCAGGCTGAGTCATATAAATTTTCTCCTCTAATTCACCATTCAAAAATGTTGTCTTAACATCTATTTGGTGTATAACCAGCTTATGGATAGCTGCTAAAGCTAATATAACTCGAATAGAGGAAATCCTAGTCATAGGGGCAAATGTGTCAAAATAATAAATGTTGGATTTTTGAGTAAAACCCTTTGTTTTTAATCTTGCCTTATATTTATCTATGGATCCATCAGGATGATGTTATTTCTTAAAGATCCACTTACAACCAATAGGTTTTGTTCCTTTAGGCAAATCTGCTAAAGTCCAAGTATTATTTTTTTTAATTGAATCAATTTCAGTCTTAATGGTCTTATCCCAATGTATTGCATCAGGAGCCCTAGTAGCCTCTAAAAAACTCATTGGATCATTTTCAACTAGATATGTGTAGAAATCATCTCCAAAGTAGGTTTTGTTCCTCTGTCTTTTACTTCTCCTCAAATCCTTGTATACTTTATCACTATTAATATCTATAGATTGTTTAGGTGTCTCACTAACCTTTAGAGGAAAAATATGTTCAAAGAACTCAATATTTTTTATCTCCATTATAGTATTATGCTCAATTACATCACTTTTGAGGACAAGAAACCTATAGAAAGCACTATGTTTTGCATAGCCTAACAACATACAATCAGAAGTTTTAGAGCCTATTTTCCTTTTCTTAGGATTGGGTAACATTACCTTAGCTAGACACCCCCACACTCTTAGATATTTAAGATTAGGTTCATAACCTCTCCATAACTCGTAGGGAGTTTTATCAGTTTTCTTATGTGGTATCCTATTTTGTAAAAAACACGCTGTAAGTAGAGCTTCTCCCCAAAGGTTATTATTAGGAGCACTAGAGCTAATAAGCATGGCATTCATCATTTCTTTTAGAGTTCTATTTTTTCTCTCAGTTACTCCACTAGACTCGTGTGACTAAGGTGCGGTTACTTCGTGAACAATACTTTCTTTAACACAATAATCATTAAATGTTATATATTCACCATCTCTATCAGACCTAATCCTTTTAATTTTCCTATTTAATTGATTTTCTACTTTCGTTTTATAAGTTAAGAACATGTCAAACGCTTCATCCTTATGTTTGATTAAGTATACTTTTGTGTATCTAGAGTAGTCATCTATAAATGTCACAAAATAATTTTTACCACCTCTTGATGTGGTTTGTTTTAGATAAGCTAGATTAGTATGAATTAATCCTAAACGTTTAGTTTGACATTCTACAGATTGACAACTTTTCTTGGTTATTTTAGATTCTACACATATATCACATTTCTTATTTTGTTTATCATGAATATTAACTAATCCTAATCGTTGCAATTTCATAACATACGAAGAATTCACGTGTCCTAGTCTAACATGCCACAGATCATATGAATCAATAATATAAGCAGAAGAACAAGATTCACTAACAACCTTAGATATGTTAAGTACAAAAAGACCTTGATCACAACATCCTTTCCCTACAAACACATTATTTTTTGTCATAACAATCTTATCATATTCGAATGACACTTTAACCCCAACTTTTCCCAGCAGTGCTACAGAGATTAGATTAGCTCTGATTAATGGCACATGTGGCACATCACTCAAGGCCAGAGTCTTTCCATATGTGAGATTTAGAAGAAATTTTTTTTTCTAAGATAGGAGTTGTACTAGAATCACCGAGATATACATGTTCTTCTCCATCCCTCACACTAGTGTAAGAGGTAAAAGGACTTCTGTTTGCACATATGTGCCTGGTAGCACCAGAGTCTACCACCCATTTGCTCACATTTGTCACAAGGTTTATTTGGGAAACGACCGCAATAATTGTATCTTCTCCATAGGCTAAATTTACCTTAGGTTGATTGTTGTTTCTCATTCTACGTCTGCCTGAGGTGCATGATGACCTGACTTTTCATAGACAAAGAAATCTCCCTTCTTCTTGAAGATGGGGTTAGATCCATTGGGACGAGAATTTTTAAAAATATTTTTCCTCTTATAATTAGGTTTTTTCTCGTACCTTTTTGGAGTTGGTTTGTCTTCTACCATATTTGCCTTAGCTGATAATGCCTTAGCCCTTGTAGCAGCACACTCCTTCCGATTGGTATCTTCGATGATGATGTGCGTTATCAGATCTATTAGTGACATTTGTTTATGTCTATGCTTCAGTTGTTGTTTGTTCAGGATTCTAGAAGCTTTTTGATTAAAAGTTCCAAAATGAACTCATCAGGTAGGACTATGTTTTCGACTTTAATATCTTCAAGTAGTTTATGGTACTCGTTGATCTAGATCTTGATATCCTTGTCTTCTAGCATCTCCCAATGATAGTAGTTTCCAATAATGAACCTTTATCTCACGACATCTTCGACAATGTATTTGAGAATAAATGAATCCCAAATATCTTTGGCTTCCTTATAGGAACAATACACATCAAACAAATCATTAGACAATGTACTAAGCAAGGTGTGTCGACATACCTTGTTTGAATGAACCCAATCTTCAGTTTGTTTAGCAGGAGTATTGGAGTCAGGTTTGGTAGTTGTAAGAGTAGAAACCACTTCATACATGTCTAAGAGAGTATAAATATGTTCTTGCCAGCGACAAGTTTTGCCCAGTGAAAACTTCAATTTTTTAAATGTCTGAGAATGGTTGTGCAAAGAGTTTGAGTTATGGAAATGTTGTTTGTCTTTTCCGGTGTGGCATTGTTGGTATCCATATTGTCAATCATAAGTCCTTAAGATTGTTGTAAAAGCTGACAGAGACACGAACAAAATTTATTCCTGAAGCATGTATAATCACTGCCCTTAAGGACTTATCCGTGGTGTATTGTGTAAGTCCCCCAGGATACAAAAGGAACTTCTCGGAATTTTTGAGGATCGCAGAAACTAGCAAGAAACTCTTAAAGGAGTAAATAAACCCAGGATAACAGTAGAATAAGAAGAAAATAGAAAAGAGAAGATGAGAGAGGTGTGTCTGGAAGAGTATGAAGTGGTCTCTATTTATAGGTGTAGATTGGGTCCAAAACCCTAACTACCTATGTTCTCGGTAATGTTTTCTATAACGTTCTCTATAACATTCTAAGTTTTGCAATACCCCTTATTTTACAACAATTGTTGTAAAAGCTGACAGAGACACAAACAAACTTTATTCCTGAGACGTGTATAATCACTTCCCTTAAGGACTTATCCGCGGTGTATTGCGTAAGTCCCTTAGGATAGAACATGAACTTTTCGGAATTTTCGAGGATCTCAGAAACTAGCAATAAACTCTTAAAGGAGTAAATAAACCCAGGATAATAGTAGAACATGAAGAAAATAGAGAAGAGAAGATGAGAGAGGTGTATCTAGAAGAATGTGAAGTGGTCTCTATTTATAGGTGTAGATTGGGCACAAGATCGTAACTACCTACGTTCTCTGTAACGTTCTAAGTTTTGCAATACCCCTTATTTTACA
>OY731404.1:44987399-45111291 GCA_963425845.1 Sphenostylis stenocarpa | reverse complement strand
AAGCTTGTCGTTTTAAATCAAATCATCTTTTCAAGAATTGAATAAAGATAACTCATTCTTCCAAAAGAAAGTAAAGTTTTGCGAAAAAGTTTTTTAAGTTCAATTCACCCCCCCTCTTGAACTCAACCATTAATTCTTTCAATATCCATTTCATAAATTATTCATTTTAAACAATAAAAATCTTTTTGCATTCTAGAAAGCGACTGACATTCTTCATACCCTCATCCGCATACAAAAAAAACACAAAATCCCAAACACTATCATACATCATGTTAGAAAATAAAACATGATAATGTTTAGGAAAAAACAAACACTTGCATATATGCATCCACCAAACTTCATCTTCATAACATGCATCTAATAATAGACAATCGAAGAAGTGGACATTCCTCAATACCATGAAAAGAGGATTAGGGCATTCGCATGCCATGCACGGGAAGTCAAAAAGAAAATAAATAGAAATTCTAATATGCCTATGGGTTCATTTAGGCTTCTCCACTTTTAAAAAAAATGTACTTCGAAACATTGCATTGAGGAATGTACATTGTCTGGATGAAATAAATAAAATTGTTTGTTTTCATCATCTCTTCAAGTGTCTATTGTATTCATAAATTGCATTCATAAATTGCATTCATTCTCACTTTAATAATAATAAGATAATAAAAAGAAAAGATTAATTGATGTGCTTTCCATGAATCGGAATAAGATGAAGAGCAAACATTTTGTCATCAAGTTTTTCCCAACGGTTGATCCGCCTTAGGAGGATAATAAGCCTCAACCGTTGGTCATCTGAGTAAATAAAGGAGAGGGGGCAAGAACGTCATCACGTTTGTTCATGCCTCCCACGTCAAAAAAAAGTTGTACCATGGAGATATGCAAAAACATCGTCCATCAATGAAGATATCTCCAGCATAGCCGGCATTCGGGGGCAAGATTAGAAGTGGAAGAATCTATTTCACCAAGGACGTATAAAATGACGCTCCTACAAATAAAGAAAAAATAAAAAGACCGAAGAAAAACATAATCCAAAGAGGAAGCTGAGTAGACTTTAGACTCACGGCGCTAAGGCAGTTCTTTCAATGCTCCGCCAAAGAGACAAACTCACGGTAGGCGACAAGCTGGTCACGGTTCGAGCTAAAAACGACATTCGGATCAGCAAGTCGTTTGCCCTACCTTGAATGGATGCGACTGAAAAGGACCTTTGAAATATCTTTTGCCAATATGAAAAGACTTCCCCAACAATATGAAGGTGACCCACATGATGAGGAAATATGGATGCCGCCCAAACCAAGGGCTCATTAGAAACTCTCAACGAATAAGGGAGCCACCAGATTTTAAAGACAATCCTTTAAAGCATGGCCTAGGGCATGACCCTACAAAGGATCAAGCTGCACGGAGAAAAGGGAAGTCTCCCCTCCGCACCTTGAATAAGATTTTCCCATATAGAGGGGTTCAAGCGTCAAAAACGACTTTAGACATTAGGTGTTCTCCTTCTGATTCTTAGGGTTTGTAAATCCAATGAATATTAGAGATTACTCCTCGGGGCTAGCCCGACCCCCGAGCATTGTAGGGCACACATTTCCCTATTAATTACAAAGAATGTCATTCTTACTATCTGTTTCTCTTCTTGCTATTAATGTCTAAA
The DNA here is from genome assembly GCA_963425845.1 of Sphenostylis stenocarpa. NCBI lineage: Eukaryota > Viridiplantae > Streptophyta > Magnoliopsida > Fabales > Fabaceae > Sphenostylis > Sphenostylis stenocarpa. Next base: position 45,109,646 of record OY731404.1, on the reverse strand, counting down.
CCTCATTAATAACCATGTTTAAGCAAACGTTTTCAAAAGTGCGTCAAAGTAATCAAAATGTGCCATTGACCAAAATAAAAGTCAAATCCATCACCACTGATTGACTAGAAGCACAAAATAAAGTTTTACCTCGTCATAAGTAAAGTCGTGTTTCACCAATGTTGTGCAAAAAGAAAACAAAAATCAAAGGAAGCCCATAGAAGCTAAAGGAAAAAAAAAAAAAAAAGAGGCAAGGTACCCGGTAGGAAACCCGAACAACCATAAAGGGTAGCCTAGCCAAAAGTTAGGGTTACAAAATAAAGTCCGCTAGGTTTCCCAAAGCAAGAAAAATGAAACCTAGACAAAAGTTAGGACATAGCACAACATCCTAGGCTGAAAACCCAAAGGGTAGACTAGGGAAGTCAATCAGTCATAGCAAGCGCCATAGAACAAGATGCCACTCCATAAGCAAAACGTTTGTTTAAACTAGCCTAAACACTCTAACCAACCTTGGCTAGCCGTGCTTACAAAAACCATTTTTTGTCAAAATAAAATAATTCTAAAACACAAGCCTTTGAGTTAAATATCCTCTTCTTTCTCTTCTCTTGACCCTTACCACTACGACATTCTAGTAAGTAGTAGGGAAATGTGGAGATAGTAATCAATAGGAGGATTGACATCCCTAAGGAAAGGGAGGGGCGCACTGACATGGCAAGTCGCTCTACAATTAACACAATCATTCTTCGGTCATGAAAAAATCGAGACAGCAAAATTGGTACAACCTATCATGTCGACGAAGCACATAACGTCAGAAGCTCATCAAAAGTAAAAGCACATTGGTTAATCCTTTTGAAAAATTAATTGAAATAGTATTATAGGATGCATATCAGAAACATTGCATACATGCATAGGGTCCTTTCTCTCAAAAAGAAAAGAGAAAAGAGAAATGAGAAAAATAAAAATAAAAAATAATGCCTGCTAGGAGATTCTTAGGCAAAAGTTAGGGTAGCCCGCTAGATCGAAAACCCGCAAAGGGCGGTCTAGGCAAAAGTAAGGCATTCATAAAAAGGAAAAAGTCCGCTAAGATATCCTAGGCAAAAATTAAGGCAGCCCGCTAGATCGAAAACCCCAAAAAGGGCAGTCTAGGCAAAAGATAGGGCTAAACCAAAAAATGAATAAAAGAGAGGGGCCCTTCATCATAATCATAAAAAGTCCAGTAGGAGAATGCCAATCACTTTTCCATATGCATCAATCAAAAAGAATAGATTGCATTTAGGGCATCCACACACAAGTAGTCGCACAAAACGACTTTGTCAATGTAAAAAATGAAAGAAATAAAAATTACTTCAGACAAATAACAAAAAACGAAAAGCATTCATGCATATAAAAAGACTAGCTCCATGTTTGTGATTGAAAACAGGAAGGACCAAAAATAGGTCTCTAAATAACGCTCTCAAGAAAACAGAGCAAGTTGCTACCAATAAGCCAACAACTCCAGAGCAAAATAGAAGCTTCAGAGCACCCAAAAGCTTCAACCGCTATCCTTCTACCCCAGAAAAAGAAGGCACAAGTGAGAAGTCTCCAAACATTGCTCTCCCTCAAGAAAAAGAGTGAGTTGTCGTCATCAAATAATCCAGAGCAAAATAAGAGCTTCCAGAAGCCAAAGCTCCGACATTTTCCCTTCCACCCAATAAAAGGAAGGCATAACCATCAAAGAAAGAAAAGCCGACGGAAATGCTTAGTCATCCCCAAGCGGATCCTTGCCTACTCTAAAAGGCAAAACAAAAACACTCCTCACGGCTCAGCATTACCACTACATGAGTCATCGAGCACACTCACCCAAAGTCTCCTCCACACTCCCTAATGGAGAATAAAGGCTCCAAGAGCCCATCATCATCAACAGTCAAAAGAGTCCAATCTCCATACCATCAAAGGCTCAACAAAAAGGAAAAAAGAAGAAAACTCTTGCATCCCCAGCGGATGTCCAAAAGAAAAGGCAACAACAGAGAAGGCCAAATAAATATCCTCAAGTGGATCTCCTAAAAAGTCTACAAAAAAGAATCATAAATTCCCACCCTCCAGTGGAATAAGATAGCTCGCATCAACATCAATCAAGGAGCCAAGACTCCATCCCTAGAAAAGAAAAATCAAATCCCCAGGGAGTCAACTAATTCCCTGGTGGATTACCAAAGAAAGAAAACTTCATCCCTAATGGACCTCCCAAAAAAGAAGAAGGAAAAAGCCAGCGTAATAAAAAGATACTAAAAAGTAAAAAGGCTTACGCATTATCCCGAAAAAGCCAAATTTCAAATCACGATAAAAAAGAGGTAAATCGCGGAAAAAGGCGAAATCAAATAAAAATCCTTGCTCCCTAAGTAGGTGTACTCAGAAAAAGGAAAAATCAACAAAAAAGAAGGAATAAAAAATTCCATTCCTCCAACAGAATAAGAGCATCACATCAATTAAGGAGTCGAGACTCCATTCCCCCAAAGGGCTACCAAAATCTGACCCCCGGAAAGTCAACCAACTCCCCGGTGGATCAATAAAAAAGAAAGATCATCTCAGTGAGCCTACTGCAAAGGCAAAACTTCAAGTTCATCCTCAGAATGTCATTTTCTTACGCATAGGCAAGACCTGCCAAGCAAGAGCCAGCATCCCCATAAGGGAATATCAGCCTAGTCAGAGGAAAAACAAATGTAGCCAAAAGTCTTCACTTCCGATGAAGAATCTGCCTACTCAGAGGCATTACCAGAAACTCAATGGATACCCGCCTACTCGAGAGGCGTCACCAAGATCAACAAATCCCCAGAGGATTCCTGCCTACCTAAGAGACACTCATAAAAAATCCCCGACAACTAGCAAAGTCGGATTACCACTATCAAAAGAGCAAGACAAAGAATCCCTAGCAATCAACAAGCTGGATAACCAACAGAAAATTCTACAAGAGAATGCATCTCAAACAAAGGTGCATGAGCTAGAGCAGTAAGCTGCCACCACAACTAAAGGATCGACTACCGCAAGAAGGAGCATCTGGAGGCATAACACCAGATGGGGGTGTATACTCATCAGGCCTTACAAAAAGGGGCTTACCGGACGGGGGTTCATACTCGTCAAACACCAGATGTAGGTTCATACTCATCAGCCGAAAGGATCAGCTACCGCCAGAAGAAGCATCCTGGAAGCACACTTTTTCCTGGAAGATCAACTGCCACAAAGACGGAACATCTGAAGGACAACCGGGCAAGAGGGTCAACTCCTTTACCCTTTAGTCGATCTCCTTGGCACAATAGGCCAGCAGTCAACTAGTCGGGTAAAGGGGGGAAACTGTAGATACCAAATCTTGTCCGACCTCATAATAAAGACCAGAAGACCTCCTTTTTGAAGATGGATGAAGCCTAAGAAGCCATTAGGAGAGACTATTAGGCCCCATATTAGAATAGGAGGGTTTTTCTGCATGAAAATAAGGATTTTCGCCTTTTAGGGTCGAGACCGCCGTCTCGGATTCGGGACAGCCGTCTCGCCTTGTGAAAGTGGCGAGACCGCCGTCTCGCCTTGTGAAAGTGGCGAGACCGCCGTCTCGCCATTTCTGCAAGGCGAGACGGCCGTCTCGAATGGCGAGACGACCGTCTCGACCTTGTCAGACGAGATGGCCGTCTTGACCTGACAGACGCGAATCCCTATAAATAGTCGCACCATTCCCCTCATTTCACACAGTTCTTCCATTCTCTCTCTTGTCACTTCATAAAATTCTCTTCCTAGAATCCCTCCGAAGCATTTTCGGAGTTTTTTGAGAGTCTCTAAGAGTTTTTATAGCGTTTTTGAGAGGTTTCCGGCGCTGTAGAGAGTGAAGGGCTGCCAAAAAGCACCCAAATTGTCAAGAAATTAATAGAAAGCTTGCCTCAGAGGTTTCTACATTCTTTCTCTCTCTTTACTGCTTTATCTTTAAATTACGTAGTAGATATTAGCGCCATGTAGTCATAACTGTAAATTCCGCAAATAAAGGGTAAAAACGTATTTTCATCGGTTTACTTATTTAAAATAGCTGGCCTATCATAGGGAACCCAAAATGGGCGTCGTAAGGGAACTAACACTTCCCTTACACGTAACTAACTCCCTTACCCAACTCTGGTTCTAATGACCAAAGTTGGTTTTTCGAAAACCAACGTCTTTTCACCCCTTTTCCGATGTTTCTGGTAAAAACATCGGTGGTGACTCGAAAAGAACCCTTCAAAATTAGTTCTTGGGTTAGCCCGGTTATCGGACAATCCAAGAGCGCCTTTTCAAAAACCTCGCCCCTAGGTTCAGCCCGGTTATCAAACAACCTAAAGGCGTTGTAACCACACCCATAAAAACGCGAAAATTGGAATGTCGGAACCATCGCGTCGCTCTGACCGCCTCGTTTTAATGGCGGTGACAGACATTAATAGATGTCACTAGCAGATCTGATCACGCACATCATCATGGAAGATACCAACTGGAAGGAGTGTACTGCTGCAAGGGCTAAGGCATTATCAGCTAAGGCAAATATGGTAGAAGACAAACCAACTTCAAAAAGGTACGAGAAAAAACTTGATTATAAGAACAAAAATATTTTTAAAAATTTTCGTCCCAATGGATCTAACCCCACCTTCAAGAAGAAGGGAAATTGTTTTGTCTATGGAAAGCCAGGTCATCATGCACCTTAGTGCAGACACAATCCTCCTAAGGCAAATTTAGCCGAAGGAGAAGATATAATTATTGTGGTCATTTCCCAAATAAACCTTGTAGACCCCAAATCTTGTCTGACCTCACAATAAAGTTAAGAAATCCTCCATTTTGAAGATGGACAAGGCTTCATAGGGCACCTAGTACTGTTTTCTAGGCTCCATTTAAGAAAATGAGGGTTTTCTTAGAAAATAAAAAATTAGAGATTTTCTCAGAGGATTCGGGACGGTCGTCCCAGATCTCAGACGGTCGTCCCACCTGTTTGGCATAATCAAGACGGTCGTCCTAAATTTGGGACGACCGTCCCACCTTCCTTAGTGGTCTGGGACGACCGTCCCAAATTCCAGACGGTCATCCCACCCTCTTTGGAAGCTTGGGACGATCGTCCCAAATTCCTAGACGGTCATCCTGACTGAAAAAATTCGGGATGGTCATCCCGGCCTCCTAAGTGAGCGAGCCTATAAATAGGACCTTGTCCCTATAGACCCTATATCTTGCCCAGCCTCGCAATAAGTTCAGAAATCCTCTGTTTTGAAGATGGTCAAGACTTTAATAGGTCCCTAGTAGCATTTTCTAGGTTCCATTTAAGATAATGAGGGTTTTATGAGAAATTAAAATCGAAAATTTTGTCGGAAGACCTCGGATGGCTGTCCATTTAGACTAGACGACCGTCCATGCCTATTTTAAGCCATAGACGACCGTCCATGTTAAATAGACGGCTGTCCATGCTCATTTTAAGGCATGGACGACCGTCCACTTAAGTTAGACGACCGTCCAGATTTCTTGGTGCGTTTCCCTATAAATAGGGCATCATTTCTCACCTTTCTACACACCTCACACTCTCCTATGCTCTAGAGAACCTATTTAGGACTTTTGAGAAACTCTGAGCATTATTCCAGAGTACGAGTGACCTTTTGACACTCGAGGAGTTTAGTTCTTAATTTTTTTTGTTTGAGGGAGGAGTGTCTCTATAGAGAGCTAGGACTGCCAAAAAGCGTCCTCAAGTTCAAGATTTATAAAAGCTTGCTTTAGAGGTTCCTCTTCATATCTCTTCTCTTTTATCGCTTTCCTTTATTGCTTTCCTTTTGTGTGCATTAGTTAGATTCATGCAGATAATCATTTAAATACTATAATAAATAAATAGGGTAGAAGCATAATTTTTATTATCTTTATTTTTAAGATTATTCCATCATAGGGAACCCGAAAGGGGCGTTGTGGGGTGCTAATACCTTCCCCACATGTAACTAACTCCCTTACCCAACTCTGGTTATAATGGTCAAAGTTGGTTTTTCTTAAACCAACACCTTCTTTTATTTTCCTTTCCAATGTTTATGGTAAAAACATTAGTGGCGGCTCCAGAACCCTATTACGAAAACCTCGCTCTTAAGGGTAGTTCGGTTATCAAACATCCTAAGAGCAATGACAACATTTTTAAAACAAACGTGAGTCATCAAAACCATCGCGTCGCACCGACCGCTTTTTTATGGTAACGACAGATCGCGACTCCATTGGGGAAGTCATGAGAGTTGATCCTGTTTAGTGATGGAATAATCCTAAATAGTAGACTTAATATTATGCCTCTACCCTTTCTTTGTTTAAACAACATGCTTTACTGTATGGCTTTAATAAACTGTTATTTGTTTATTTTCTGCAATTGTCTGAAATAAAAACTGTACATAACCCTTGCACATAACAACCCCTCTATACTCGGGGGCAAGAGTGAATACACATAGGGAGTGGGTGATGTTTATGGTCGGCCGTGGTAATGGCCATAGTGCCAGCAGGTCGTTGTCAGAAGCCACCACTCAAGGTGATAACCCTCCTCTCTCAGTCTGCAGGATGTTGACAAGGCACTTGAGCCACGCATGGTTTGAGGGTTGAGAGACTGTGGGAACCCTATAATGGGGGCACCTTGGGGACCTAGACCTTGGTGAGGACAGTTAGAACCTACCTTTACCAATGCACTTTTCTGCAAGAAACCCCTACCTCTTAATTAAAACGTCATCGCTTTGTTCGCAGATGAGTGAATTATTTGTACATTTGTTTTTTGCATTTTGTTTGTCACATTTGCATAGCATAATCATACAACAACAAATAAAAAATAAATAATACAAATAAAATAGCATCTCAAAACCTTTTTGCAATAAACAACCTTATCTCAGACAATTTTCATTTAAGCTAGTCTGGTTTCAGGTTCTTTGTAAGCTAAGTAGCCACGTTGACTTACAGAAAAGATAAGGGGTTATAAAAATTTTTTTTTCTTAATAAACAAATTTTATCTCGAACAGTCTTCATTTAAGCTAGCCTAGTTTCAGGTTCTTTGTAAGCTAAGTAGTCACGTTGACCTACAAAAGAGATAAAGGAGTAATAAAACAAATAAAAAATAAAATTTAATAAAACGGTTTTGACAAAGTCAAATCATTCATACCCTCATCATCTTAAGAGTGGTAAAATAAGAGAGAAAATAAATGCATAAGAAAGGTATGCATACAATCTTTCAATCACAAATTCATTCATTCTAGGAGGGATTAGATATCCTTAAGACAAAAATGAAAGAGGCCCCAAGTGCGTTTGTAACCATCCACAAGGAAGGGAAAAATGTGCTAAGGTGTGGTAACCTTTGTAATACTTATCAAATACATGATGGGGAAGGAACCATTACACCAAAGTGGGTATGGTGCCCCGCAAAGCGTAAGCTTTGAGGATGACACCAAAGTCATTGTCTTAAGACATATCTATCCTACCCTAGTTATTTATTTCAAAAAATAAAATAAGGATATGGGACCCCGTTCATGGTAATAACATCAAATCCATAAACATCCATAGAGGTAGTTTCCTTTTTCTTGAAAAACCAAGCAAACAAATATATATATATAAAATCTCAAACACTATCATGCATCATGTTAGAAAATAAAACATGATAATGTTTAGCAAAAATAAACACCTACATGCATGCACCTAAACATCATACTCATAACATGCATTTCTGTTTTTAGTTGATGGAGGGATCCCGTAATAGGCAGTTGGGAAAGGTGGACATTCCTTGGTACCATATCGAGAGGTTGGAACAGTTATGCACTTTAATGTCGCCGGAGGTTCGTTCCGATTTCGAGAGATCTTATGGATGAATCCTCGACCTCTTGAAAATCTGTGTTGACCACGTATTCGTCAGAGTCTTGATTCACTTTTGGAGCTCCAGACTATATTGCTTTGAGTTCCCGTAGTTTGATTTGGTTCCGACCTTGGAGGAGTATGAGCTTATGATCTAATGGCCCAAGTTAGTCGGGGTCTACATTAGCCATGAGCTCATGATCCAATGGCCCAAGTCTTCGGTGAACAAGGTCGCCACCCTAATCCGATTGCCACCTCATCAGTCTTCCCTAATGGGAAAATGGAGTGTTCAAGGGTGGAAGATTTCACTGCTAGAAGACCATCTATCATCCTTGGCTGATAAAGGAGACTGGTCTGCCTTCAACAAGACTTTAGCACTAATTGTGTTTGGGACCTTTTTGTTCCCCTTCCACAACAATACCGTGGATCATGCCGCGATGGATGTCTTCTTCGATTGGGACATACATTCGAAGAGTCTCGTGCCTGCACTTCTTGCTGACACCTTGCTTTTAGTAGAATTCTGTCATCACAAGCAAGGAAAAACACTCAGATGTTGTTCTACATTGCTATATGTCTGGGGCATCACTCATTTCTATGCCTCAAGCCACATGGGAGCATTCCCCAATCCTTTGAGGAGCTTCTCAAAGATCCCTTTACGTCTTCATCATGCCATGGAATGGAAAGTCGAGTTGGAACAATGAAACATAGATCATATATCTTGGTTTGCCCATGGTTTCGATCCGGCCAGATCTGAAGCACTTGGTGGATTTGATGAAGACATAGATATAGCTTAGGTTGTGGGTGTGTAGATGATTAGGTTTTTTAGTTTAAGCACTTAATCTCTTGATAGGCCATTATATTGTGTGATAAGCACCTTAAAATGTTGCATCCCATTGAAAATCATTTTTATGCATGAAAAACTAACAATTAAGTATTAAAAGAACAAACAAAGTTTTTCAATCTGTTGAAAAGGATTTTCAATCTGTTAAAATCACTTAACAGAATAAGTGGTCATACATAATCGCATTATCAATTGATTGATTCGCAGAATCAACAAGTTAAAATAATTTAGTGAATTTTTTCAAATATCATGGTTTCGCACTTTCAATCTGTTGAAATGATTTTTTAATCTGTTGAAACAGAAAGACTAGTTTTTCAGTCTAAGAGTTTTTCAGAAAATCAATCTGTTAAAATAATTTTTAATCTGTTAAAACAGAGAGGCTATTTTTTTTAACTAAGTGTTTTCAGGATTTCAATCTGTTGAAATGATTTTTAATCGATTTAAACAGAGAACTGACATTTTTCATAAAGCTGTTTTAATCCATTAAAAACTCGAATCAATCGATTGAATGGAGCTTTAAATGAAATCAATCGATTGAATCGATGTTTTAATCGATTGAAATAATATTCTGATCGATCATAGTTTCATTCTGATCGATCATAACTCGGTCTGATCGATCATAGTTTCATTCTAATCGATCATAACTCAGTCTGATCGATCATACTTAAGTTCTAATCGATCAGAGTCTCTTCTAAACTGTTTTACTTTAAACTAATCGATCTTTTGACTCTCTGAAACAGTTTTTGATAGTTGGAACATTCTGATTCTATGCTTTACTCTATATATACAGAATTGATCTATCTTTTGAAATACATATACAATACACTACTTGAGAAAACTTGTGAAATCAATCTGTGAATCTTTCATATACTTGACTTTCTCTGCATTCAAGAATCTTTTTCATATCATAAGGTGCTGTGATCAGAATTGTGGTCAATCAAAGAGAGAAAGTGCTGTTAGAATTTGTTCTGGACAATTAGAACTTCAAGTCCAGGTTTTTTCTTTCCATACTCTTTTGTAAACGTGTGATTGTGCAGGTTGGATTGTGATCTGCACTTGGTACAGTAACTGGGTTTGGTTACTGGGTGGTTTTCAAGATTCTGTCTTGTGGGTTTGCAAGATAGTTCTTGGGGTAGATTGGTGAGTATCTACTGGTTGTAATTTTCACTTGGTATTAGTGGAACTTGGCAGGTTTGTCAAGAACTGGATGTAACTCTGGATTAGAGTGAAACAGTATAAATTTGTGTGTTAAATTTCTTCTTTCATCTCTTTTATTTTCTGTCTATAAACTTGTTGTGTTTAAACCAAATTACCTTTACAAAGATTGAATAAAGATAACTCATTCTTCTAAAAGAAAGTTAGTTTTGCGAAAAAGTTTTTAAAGTTCAATTCACCCCCCCCCTCTTGAACTCAACCATTAATTCTTTCAATTGGTACCAGAGCTGGTTCTTGTAAGTTACTCAAGTAATCGGTCCAATGGCTGAGGGAAAGATGACTTTTTCGAAGGAGCCTCCATAAACAGGGCCTCCACTTTTTTCTCGGTGTGAATTATTCTTTCTAGAAGGTTAGAATGAAAATCTTTATTGAATCTCTTGATAGAGGCATTTGGGAAACAATTGTTAATGGTCCTTACAAACCAACTCATACAGTAGATGGTAAATTAGTTGAAAAAGATTGGGCTGAATTAACCGATGCGAGAAAATAGGAGAGTCCAATATGATTATATTGCAAAAATATTATTACCTCTCGCTTTAAATCTTGATGAGTTTTTCAGGGTGTCTCGAATGTGCCTCGCCAAAGAGATGTGGGAAATTTTAGAGGTCACACATGAAGGAACATCTCGATGTGAAAAGGGCAAGAAAGCATGAGTTAATCAGGGACTATGAGTTGTTTAAAATGCAGCAAGGAGAAACAATTGCAGATGTGCGAAAAGGTTCACGCACATAGTCAATCATCTAATTGGATTAGGAAAGACTTTTGACAAAGAAGAGTTGAACATCAAAATCTTAAAGTGTTTGGACAGAACGTGGCAACCAAAGGTGACAGACTATATCAGAATCAAGAGACTTGATCGAAATGACTACCGCTTCACTTTTTGGTAAGTTGAGGGAACATGAGTTGGAAATCAATCGGTTCAAAGAACAAGAGAATGCAGAAAAGAAAAGTAGAAATATTGCTCTCAAGACGATTGAAGAAAACAGTGAATATGAAGAAGATGAATCAGAGAACTCGACTTTGTTGGTTAAGAAATTTGGGAAATTTCTTAGAAGAAAGAAACAGAACTGGCCAAGTAAAAAGGTACAATGATAAAAAGACTGAATCTGTTCAAAATAATATTACTTGTTATTCTTGTGGTAAACAGGGTCACATAAAGAGTGATTGTCCGGAAAAGACCAAGAAAGAATCAAGATACAAAGGGAAAAAGGCCTATATAGCCTGGCAAGACAATGATTCATCTTCCAACTTCGAATCCGAAATTGAAGAGGTGAACCTGTGTTTGATGGCTGGTCGTGAATCCTCTTCATCACATGTAAGTTCAACTCCTACAGTAAAATGAAATGAATTACAAGCACATTACTGAATGCTTTCAATGAAATGCATAGTGAAGCCAGTAAATTTATCTCATACAAATAATCGGTTGAAAGGTTTAAATAACTGGTTAGAAAATAGAGTTAAAGTTCTGGAAAATGAACTATTAGAAAGCAAAACAGATTTAGAACATCTAGAAATTATCTATTCATCTGCAGATAATGTTGCTGTTAATAAGAATTGTGAAAAGTGTATTGTTTTACAAAATAAGGTTGATTACTTGACTAAAACCTTGACAAAATTTACTCAAGGTAAAGAGAATTTAGATGCACTTCTTGGGTCTCAAAACTGTGTGTTTGAACATTCTGGAATCGGGTACAAACCTAAGAATGGGGTAAAAACTAAAAAATATTTGAACTTCTTTTCATACAGAAAAACAACAGCATCCCCTTTCTCATCTTGTCATTACTGCATGAAGAAAGGACATACTATCAAATTTTGTCATGCTAGGAAATATTTTGTGCCGCAAGGTAGGAAGAGATGGGTTCCAAAACATGTTAAACAGAAAATTTGACTCCTAAGGACCCAAAATACTTAAGGGTACCAGAAAAATGCTTAATTTGTTTGCAGGAACAAAGTCTGGGAATCCCTTGAAGTTCAGAGCTACGAATCAGGTTCTGTTTGTCTAAACTGATTGTTTTAATTGATATAAACCAGTATTAATCGATTAAAATAACTTACAGAAGATATTAGTAAATCTGTCCGTACAGTTTTAATCGATTAAAATGCGAATCAATCGATTAAAATGTTCTCATGATTTGAGTTTTAGCTGTTTTAATCGATTAGAATGAATTTATATCAACTAAAATCGCTAAGGTATCAAATTTAATCGACTCATTTTCGTTTTAATCGATTTAAATTCTGGTATCATCTTCTAGATCTCTTCCAATACAGAAACAATCGATTCTTTCAAGTATTATTCGATCATTTTACTATTGCATTTTCAAAACGAATATTAAAGACCAAATTAGTAAAATAATTTGTTTAATTAGTTTGTTCCTGAAAATCATTTTCAAAACATCCAAATGAAATTCGGCCATGCATATAGAGTTTACAATTTAAGATTGAAATCAGTTGAAGAATCAGTACATGTTGTGTTTAATGAGTCTCCTCGAGTGGTGCAGAATAGAACAACAGGTACTGCAGTTGAAGAAGAATTAACTGATAATTCTTATCAGTTGAAACATGCCAGTAACACAGATCAACGTACTGTTGAAGAAGATGATCCATTAGTGGACCCTGCAAAAGCTGATCCACCAACAATTACTGAAGAACAGGAATAAGATGTTCTGGAAGAGCTTCCTAAAGAGTGGATTGTCCCAAGAGATCTCTCTCTAGACAATGTCATCGGGCAAATCAATAAGGGAGTATCTACTAGACATTCTCTTAACCAATTCTGTAATCATATGGCATTCATTTCACAAATAGAGCCTAAGACAGTTAAAGAAGCATTAAATGATGAATACTGGGTTAGTGCCATGCATGATGAGCTTAATCAATTTGAAAGAAATAAAGTGTGGGAATTAGTTCCTAAAATCAAAGATATCAATGTAATTGGTACTAAGTGGGTATTCAAAAACAAGCTAGATGAACACGACATTATTACTAGAAATAAAGCTAGGTTGGTAGCCAAAGGGTATAACCAACAAGAGGGTATTGATTTTGATGAAACCTTTGCACCTGTAGCTAGACTTGAAGCTGTCAGATTATTATTAGCTTATGCCTGTATAAGTGGTTTCAGATTACTACAGATGGATGTAAAGAGTGCCTTTCTTAATGGACTCATCAATGAAGAAGTGTATGTTTCTCAACCTCCTGGTTTTGAAGATCACAAGCATCCTGACCATGTCTACAAATTGAAAAAGGCCCTTTATGGTTTAAAGCAAGCACCTAGACAATGGTATGAGAGGTTAAGTAACTTCCTAATTGATCAAGGGTACAAGCGAGGTGAGGTTGATAAAACTCTATTCATTAAGAAATCTGGAACTGACATTATTCTGGTGCAGGTGTATGTGGATGATATCATTTTCGGTTCCACTAATAATGCCATGTGTAATAAGTTTGTAAAAGAAATGCAAAGTGAATTTGAAATGTCTATGATGGGAAAATTGAATTTCTTCCTTGGTCTCCAGGTTAAACAATTAAGAAATGGCATTTTTCTTAGTCAATCTAAATACTGCAATGAATTGTTAAAGAAATTTGATATGCACAATTGCAAGGAATCCTCTACACCCATGTCTACTAACTGTTGTCTAGACTTAGATGAAAAAGGAAAACCTGTTGATCAAACTAAATATAGAGGTTTGATTGGTTCACTACTATATCTAACTGCTAGTAGACCTGACATTATGTTTAGTGTATGCCTTTGTGCAAGATTTCAGGCAAATCCAAAGGAATCACATCTTACCGCTGCCAAAAGGATTCTGAAGTACCTTAAGGGAACGATTAATGTTGGACTATGGTATCCTGAAGGTGCATCCCTTAAACTTGTTGGATTTTCTGATTCTGACTTTGCAGGATGTAGATTGGACAGAAAAAGTACCTCTGGTACTTGTCATTTACTGGGGAGCAGTCTTATATCTTGGCACAGCAAAAAGCAAGCGTGTGTTGCTCTGTCAACTACAGAAGCTGAATACATTGCAGCTGGGATCTGTTGTGCTCAAAACATTTACCTCAAGCAACAACTAACAGATTATGGAGTGACTCTAAACAAGGTACCTCTGGTTTGTGACAATACTAGTGCAATAAACTTAACTAAGAATCTTATTCAACACTCTAGAACTAGGCATATTGAAATTAGACATCACTTTATTAGAGAACACGTATCTAGGGGTGACTGTGAGATATTATTCATTGAATCTGAAAAACAGTTAGCTGATTTATTCACTAAACCACTTCCTAGAGATAGACTTAATATGCTTAGGACTGAATTAGGAATTCTAGATATATCTAGTATTGCATAACTGATTCTTTACAGTGATTGTATGCTTTTTAACAGGCTGATAACAAGTTCAATCGATTAATAATTGCATGAATAACTTGATATTATTTGTTTCAATCGATTGAAATTGCGAAATAATCTGTTGATTTCCTGATTCTTACTCTCTGGTATTGATATGTTATCAGTTCAATCGATTAGATAAGCTTTTAATCGATTTATTTCATTAACCTTGTAGCTCTGCATACTTTCTTCTATAAATCAATCGATTAAATCTTCGATTCAATCGATTGAATTCACTTATGATACTCTGAATGTTTTTTTATTTCACAAAACAATCGATTTAATTCTCGATTCAATCGGTTTATTTTACTTCTGAGTATCTGCGATTACAAAATCAATTGGTTTAACTGAATATCAATTGATTATTTTTTTTAGGGCTAGTTGTATGTACTTTGTCTCTAAACAATTTCTGCAGAGTAAATTGAATGCATTTACAACAAGATAAACTTCAACTACTCTCTTAAATATCAAAGATATCCAATAAAAGTTGATTGACTCTGATTGGATATCAGATGTGAGGGTAATTAAGGTGCACAATACACATTCCTTCTCTCTCTCCACCTTTATCATCACTGCACAGAAGCAGAAAAGCAGTTATTCAGTAAAGACAAAATTTTTGAAGCTGAAAGGATTGTATATTCTTATTCCTGTAGTATTATTTCCTTCTTTGAACTTTCTTTTTTCTCGGTTCTTCTCTGTTCTGCTCATCCCAAAAATCAAATATGCTCAAGCGCACAAAGTCTGGTAGGAAGAAGTCCAGCAGAGGCGAGTCTTCTACTGCAAGGCAAGAACAGAATGTTGGAGGAAGGATTGAAACTTGGTTCAATGGGGACCAAGAGAAAATGGATTTGTTTATCCATGAATTGAGCAGGAAGCAAGTTAACATTCCGAAGATGTTAAAGTTCTCCTGGTTTGATGCCGAAGGATTCAGAGGCATTCGAAAGCTACTGCAACACCAAAAGCTTCAGAAGTTTCTGGAGTTAAATGGTAGGATTTATCCTGATTTGATTAAAGTTTTCTTCACAAATTCATCCTTTGAAGGCTCCACTTTGAAAACCCAAGTTAAAGGTGTAGACATTGAAATTACACCCAACATCTGGAAGGAGGTTGCTGGAATAAAGGATGTTGGTGTAAAAGTCACCAAAGGATGCACTTCAGATGTGGAGGAATTTAATAAGGTCCAGTACTTTCGGTCATGCCTGAAGAATACTCGTGATTCTGTTAGCTCTTTCAATACTGGGAAGCTAAAACTGGAAGAAAGAATTCTCGCTTTCATTGTGTCGTGGCAGCTCACACCCAGGGGGAGCAATCATGCGGTGCTAAATGAAGGAGATTTAGTACTCGATGTACTGCATTCACCACGGGATACGGGCGAACTGGGTTTTCGTCATCAAGGACCACATGATCAAAGCCAAAAGACTTAGTGATTTCAGGTATCCTTATGCTATTCTGATTTCTAAGTTTTTAACACATTTTGGTGTCAATGTAGAAGGAGAACTTGTTGAAACCATCCGACCAACGAATGAAATAAATAAATCTGTGATTCACAAAATGGGATTCATTAAAATTGATGGTGAATGGATCTCGAAAGAAGATGCTGGGAGAAGTGAAGAAAGTGAAGAAGAAGTGCAAGAGGAAGGAATCAACACTGATATTCCTGGAACTTCTGCAGCACGTCCGTCTGATCCAATGGAAGAAGTGACCCCACTGGAAATGATTCCATACAATCCACCGCCTGACCGTGGCACACCTCTGTCTCAGTTCGAAAGAACAATGTTACATCAAATGAGCGAACTACAAACAGATCAAAGGAGGCATATGGAGATGACTGCTGCTCTGAGGGCTCGGTAGCATTATTTGGATGAAAATTTCATTGCAAGGTTTCAGCATATTGATAATCAACTAGAAGACATTTACAACAGGATTGTGGAACTGCAATTCAATCAAGGCCCCGGAGACGAATGAAGACTTTTGTTCTATGTTTCTGTTATTCTGTTTTCTTTTCTTAGTTTTTGATGTTCTGTTTTAATTTGGGGGTACCCACGTGGCCCCATTGGACTGTAACTAAAACAATCTATTTGATGCAGTCAAATAGGGGGAGAAGTATTTTGCTTAAAACTGTCACTACACACACACCACAAAATATATGTCTCTGGTTTGTTATTTTTTATGCAGGTGCAGTGGTTATTTGTCTCCATCAAATAGGGGGAGATTGAAGCACTTGGTGGATTTGATGAAGACATAGATATAGCTTAGGTTGTGGGTGTGTAGATGATTAGGTTTTTTAGTTTAAGCACTTAATCTCTTGATAGGCCATTATATTGTGTGATAAGCACCTTAAAATGTTGCATCCCATTGAAAATCATTTTTATGCATGAAAAACTAACAATTAAGTATTAAAAGAACAAACAAAGTTTTTCAATCTATTGAAAAGGATTTTCAATCTGTTAAAATCACTTAACAGAATAAGTGGTCATACATAATCGCATTATCAATTGATTTATTCGCAGAATCAACAAGTTAAAATAATTTAGTGAATTTTTTCAAATATCATGGTTTCGCACTTTCAATCTGTTGAAATGATTTTTTAATCTGTTGAAACAGAAAGACTAGTTTTTCAGTCTAAGAGTTTTTCAGAAAATCAATCTGTTAAAATAATTTTTAATCTGTTAAAACAGAGAGGCTATTTTTTTAACTAAGTGTTTTCAGGATTTCAATCTGTTGAAATGATTTTTAATCGATTTAAAGCAGAACTGACATTTTTCATAAAGTCTGTTTTAATCCATTAAAAACTCGAATCAATCGATTGAATGGAGCTTTAAATGAAATCAATCGATTGAATCGATGTTTTAATCGATTGAAATAATATTCGATCGATCATAGTTTCATTCTGATCGATCATAACTCGGTCTGATCGATCATAGTTTCATTCTAATCGATCATAACTCAGTCTGATCGATCATACTTAAGTTCTAATCGATCAGAGTCTCTTCTAAACTGTTTTACTTTAAACTAATCGATCTTTTGACTCTCTGAAACAGTTTTTGATAGTTGGAACATTCTGATTCTATGCTTTACTCTATATATACAGAATTGATCTATCTTTTGAAATACATATACAATACACTACTTGAGAAAACTTGTGAAATCAATCTGTGAATCTTTCATATACGTGACTTTCTCTGCATTCAAGAATCTTTTTCATATCATAAGGTGCTGTGATCAGAATTGTGGTCAATCAAAGAGAGAAAGTGCTGTTAGAATTTGTTCTGGACAATTAGAACTGCAAGTCCAGGTTTTTTCTTTCCATACTCTTTTATAAACGTGTGATTGTGCAGGTTGGATTGTGATCTGCACTTGGTACAGTAACTGGGTTTGGTTACTGGGTGGTTTTCAAGATTCTGTCTTGTGGGTTTGCAAGATAGTTCTTGGGGTAGATTGGTGAGTATCTACTAGTTGTAATTTTCACTTGGTATTAGTGGAACTTGGCAGGTTTGTCAAGAACTGGATGTAACTCTGGATTAGAGTGAACCAGTATAAATTTGTGTGTTAAATTTCTTCTTTCATCTCTTTTATTTTCTGTCTATAAACTTGTTGTGTTTAAACCAAATTACCTTTACAAAGATTGAATAAAGATAACTCATTCTTCTAAAAGAAAGTTAGTTTTGCGAAAAAGTTTTTAAAGTTCAATTCACCCCCCCCCCTCTTGAACTCAACCATTAATTCTTTCAAGATCCTCATTAGATGCGGAGATTACCCAAGTATACCATTGTTGGGCCTTAGGGGTTGCATAGCCTATTCCCCAAATATAGCTATGAGGCAGCTCATGAGGACCCAAATCGTGCCAGCATGAGAAGAACTTGGGGGACTGTGTTTCTTCTGTAACGCTAGCAGCTTCAAGGATGCGCCTGCCATCCGAAGAGCATGGGAGAAACCAGTCTATATAGGAGATGGAGAGCTTCGTAAGGCTCGATTTGTTGTTTCCAGTGACTATGAGGAGTGGAAAAAAGGTAGAGGGGTGTCACAACCATCCACTCCACTCGCCTCATCATCAGCAAATGAAGAATTGCAGACTCAAGTCAATACCTTGACCTAAACGGTAGAAATCATGGGAGCCCAGTTGAGGGCCCTTGAGGAGAAAGAACAAGAATCTACCCTCACCATTGATGGTCTACAATGGCAATGCAAGAAGAAAGACCACGAAATAGAGCGTCCTAAGACTGAACGTGCTAACTTCAAAGAGGAGACTAATCCAAAACCGAAGGTTCCAAAGCTCGATCCGGATAGTCAACTCCGGGAAATGAATGCAAAAATAACACATCTTGAGGCCGAACACGTAAAACAACCACGAACGAACAAGATGATGAAAGATGACCTCGCAAGGACTCGATTTGAAGCGTAGAGATGGTGGGAAACCGCCCAAGAGCACAACGCAAACCTTTCTGAGCTACGCATCAAAGAAAGAAAAGGACTAGCTCAGTTTGGCAAAGCCATTCAAGAAAGAGACGAAGCGATTGAAAAGTCTGAGGATTTACAAGCCTTGATTGTTCATCATGAGGGAAAGCAAAAGAGGCTCAAAAGTATAGTGAAGATATGAGTCAGACAGTTCACCAGCAAGTCGAACCACTTACACTTCATGTACAGAAAGTCGAAGAAGATTTACATAGAAATATGAACCCGTCTATGGGTTTCTTTAGGCTTTTCCAATTTTGTCAAAGTGTGCTTCGAAGCATTGTATAGAGTAATGTCCACCTTTTGATGAAATGAATAAAATGTCTTTTTCTTCATCTTCCCAATTGTCTATTGCATTCATAAGTTGCATACATTCATACATCCCTCCTCATTTAAATAATAATAAGATAATAAAAAGGAAGGATTAATTGATGTGTTTTTCCGTAATCAGAAGGATGGAGAGAAAACCTTTCGTCATTAAACTCTCCCCAATGGTTGATCTACTAAAGGAGGATAATAAGCCTCAGTCATTGGTTATTCAAGTGAATAAGAAAGAGGGGGCAAGGACGCCTTTGCATTTGTTCACGCCTCTTCCATTCCCATACGCATCAAATAAAGTTGTACCGTGGAGATATGAGGAAACGTTGCCCATCAATGAAGACATCTTCAACATCGCCGGTATTGGGGGCACAACAAGAAGCGGAAGAATTTATTCCCCCAAGGAGCTACAAGATGAGGATCCTAAAAATAAAGGAAAAAATAAAGAGATCGAAGAACAAAAAAATAAAGAATCCAAGGAGGAGACCGATGAGTTACTCCAGTTTATAAGGAAAAACGAGTACTCCATCATCGACCAACTCAATTGCACACATGCGAAGATAACTTTGTTATCATTAATAATGAGTTTGGAACCGCATCGGAACGCCCTGCTGAAGGTTTTGAATGAAGAATATGTACCGCATGCCATATCCCAAGATAAGTTTGAGGGGATCATTGGTAACATTACAACCAATGATCATCTCACTTTCACAGATGAAGAACTCCCTCCCGGAGGGTCAAGTAACAACAAGTCCTTGCACATCTCTATTAAGTGCAAGGAGTATCTCATCGCCAAAGTTCTTGTGGATAACGGGTCATCCTTGAATGTGATGCCCAAGTGCACACTAGATAAGTTGACAGTTCAAGGAGCCCACATGCACCCAAGTAATACTATCGTTCGAGCCTTCGACGGATCAAAACATGAAGTGGTGGGGGAGATCAACCTGCCAATCCAAATTGGCCCCACCATCTACAATGTCGATTTCCACGTGATAGATATTACTCTAGCTTATAGTTGTCTCCTTAGCAGACCTTGGATTCATGGCGCTAAGGCAGTACCTTCAACGCTCCACCAAAAAGTCAAATTTGTGGTAGGCGACAAGCTGGTCACGATTCAAGCTGAAGACAACATTCTGATAAGCAAACTGCCTACCTTACCTTATGTGGATGCAGCTGAAGAGGCCCTTGAAACATCTTTTCAAGTGCTTGAAATCGCCAATGTAGAAAGACTTCCCAACAATACGAAGGTGGCCCATATGATGTTCAAATACGGATACTGCCCCGATCAAGGGCTTGGTACAAACTCTCAAGGAATAAGGGAGCCACCAAATTTTAAAGATAATCCTTTGAAGCACGGCCTAGGGTACGACCCTACAAAGGATCGAGCTACACGAAGAAAGGGAAAGTCTCCCCTCCGCACATTGAATCAGATCTTTCGAAGTGGAGGGATACAAGCATCAAGAGCGGCCTTAGTCATTAGGAGTTCTTCTTTCAATTTTAAGGGATGTAAACCCAATGACTATTAGAGATTACTCCTCGGGACAAGCTTGACCCCTGGGCATTTTTAGGGCACATATTTCCCTTTTAATTATAAATAATGCAATTCTTACTATTTGCTTCTTTTCTTGTTATTCATGTCTCAACCTCATAATAACCATATTTAAGAAAATGTTTTCAAAATGCATCAAAATAACCAAAGCGCGCTATTGTCGTAATAAAACGAATTCACCATCGCTGATTGACTAGAAACACAAGTAAGGTTTTACCTCATCATAATAAAGTCGTGTTTCGCCAATGTTGTACAAAAAAGAAAACAAAAAAAAACAAAAGATGCCCATAGTAGCCAAAGGCCAAAATAGAAAGGGCAAGATACCTGGTAGGAAACCCATTAAGGGGGCTACGTAAAAGTTAGGGTAAACCCGCTAAGAAACCTGAACAACAATAAAGGGTAGCCTAGGCAAAAAGTAGGGTTACAAAATAAAATCCGCTAGGGTCCCAAAACAACAAAAAGAGGAAACTTAGACAAAAGTTAGGACAAAGACAACATCCTAAGTTGAAAACTCAAAGGGCAGTCTAGGGAAGTCAATCAAGTCGTGATAGGTTCCACAAAACAAGTAGTTAAAGACGCAGCTTCACAAACAAAATGTTTGTTTAAAATAGCCTAAATAGTCTGACCAACCTTGGCTAAACATTCTTAAAAAAACCATTTTTCAAAAATAAAACTCTACTAAAACACAAGCCTTAGAATAAACAACATTCCTTCTTTTCTCTTGACCCTTACTACGATATTCTAGTAATTAGTAGTGAAATGTGGAGATAGTGATCAATAGGAAGATTGAAATCCCTAAAGAAAGGAAGGAGCGCACTAACATGGCAAGTCGCTCTACAATCAAAATAATCATTCTTCGGTCATGGCAAATCCAAGACAGCAAAAAACGGTACAACTAAACATGACATCAGAAGCGCATCATCAGCAAAAGCACATCAGTTAATCCTTCTGAAATATTAACTGAAATAGCATTATAGAACGCATATCATAAGAATTGCATGCATAGATGTTGATGAATGTGGTCCTATCCTTTCTTCAAAAAAAAAAAACCTAAAAATTGTAGACGGTCGTCCGCTTAAACCAGATGGTCGTCCGCTTGTAGCCGTTGGGACCAGACGGTCATCCGCTCAAGCTAGATGGCTGTCCAACTGTAGCCGTTGGGACTAGACAGTCATCCACTTAAGCCAGATGGATGTCCACCTATAGCCATTGGGACCAAACGGTCGTCCGCTTAAGCCAGACGGTCGTCTGGTTCTGGAAATTTTCTCCTATAAATAAGGTCGCTCAAAGTGACCCATTGCATCCCATTTTCGCATTCTCTCTTCCTTTTCCCCTTTTCCCTGCATACCTAAGTGTGTCTTGATAAATAATGGATCATGGAGGATCATCATCACACTGGAAGCGCTCTCGAGGACCCATAAGGGGGATTCCTACTCCTCAAGTCCCCACTCAATTGTCAGAACAACACCAAGCCAGATTCGCCAACATCAGCCAATATGCATGACACCCTATGCTTTGGTTAGACTTCGAGATCCTAACTACGTTTGGTTGGGATCAGGATGTAAGGAGATACATCCAAGGTATAGGGTGGGACTTCCTACTCAGAAAGCCACCTACCCGTATCCACCGCATTGCCACTCTAGAATTTCTTGCCTCCGTTACGCTCATAGACCTACCATCTATGATTCCTAGGGTCCCTCCTATCCAAGCGGTCTCATATTGGATGAACGAGGCCTACCTGACCAACGTATTGGACGAGTTCAACGTCCTTATATTCCATCAACTTGTGGAGATTTAAACTGCAAAGTATAGGGGCGCATATTGCGAAAGGACTACCACTCTCACCACCAGCCAAATATGGGAGGATATTACTGGCTCCCAACACGTTCTTACCAATCCAAAGGGGACCGCTTTTCTCCCTCCTCTTAGGATTTGTCACAAGTTACTAGTAGGCACCATCCACAATAGGAAGGGGAGCCAGGGCAAGGTCACTCAAGCTGACCTTTTTCCCATCTACTGCATGCATCAAGGATTCTGATGCAACCCCAGTTACTTCTTCCTGAAGGCGTTGAAGGACTTCGGGGATCAAGGCCCAACAAGAACCATCATGATAGCTCCCCTCATCACCCCTTTGGCTGAATATTGGGGATGCACAGATGGAGAGGATATCCATGCCACCCTCCAACCAGAACTCATATATGGGTCGATACTCGCCCACATGAGCATGCTCATCCGACAAGGGACCGGGTGGGTCTTACACCCTCTTCTTGCTATGACACTCGACATCCACGAGATGGACACGTCAGAGTCGCAGGAGGTACCCATTCCTTCGGAATTCTAGCAGCAATATTAGGACGACTTTGCCAGTATACATCAGCATATAGGCGACAATTCCAATACTTGTACCAATAGTTCGATCAAATGACCCTAAGGCAGGAGGGTTATGAACAAAGGCAAGAAAGTCTAAGCCATAGGGTGGACGACCTCACACAAAGGGTGGATGAAATAGGCCAAAATCTAAATATCATGATCCAAAGCCAAGAAGAGTTTCAGCGTCGCATACTCCGCCGATTCCCCTCACCAGTACCTTCCTCAGCATCCAGCTCAGAGCCAGAAAGCTGAGATGCTTTGACAAATTTCCTGTTATAATATAGGAGCAAAGGATTTTCTTAGAGTAGGTCGGTTGAACTCCGAACCTCACAAAATAAATGAAACTTTTTGATGTTTTCATCTATCTACAACCATTTTCCTTCCCTCTCTTTTGAAAAAGCCAGTGTGCACAAAAGAAACTAAAAAATAGAAAGGTACACGCACTATCCCGAAAAATCCAAATTTCGGAATCGCGAGAAAGGAAAAAAATCGTAGAAAAGGCGAAATCAAATAAACCCTAAAAAATAAGAGCTCAAAGCTCCAACCGCCATCCTTCCACCAAGAAAAAGGGTAATTCAACCATCAGAACAAAAAAAGCTAACAGAAAGGCTTAGACATCTCCCAAGAGGATCCTTGCTTACTCCGAAGGCAAAACCAAAAATATTACACTAAGGCTCAGCACCACCGCCACATGAGTCAGTGAGCACATCCAACAAAGTCTCCACCACATTCCCCAAAGAAAATAAGGGACTCAAGAGAAGAAAATCCTTCATCCTTAGCAGATGCCCAAAAAGAAAAGGCCATAACAAGAGAAGGCCAATAAACTCCCAAGTTAATCACACCAGAAAACAAGGAATCATAAATTCCTCCTCCATGGAATAAGAGCTTCCCAGAGCCAGCTCTCACCATCATTAATCAAGGAGCCAAGACTTCATCCCCTTAGAGGGCAACCAAAACTAGATCGCTAGGGAAACAAAAACTCCCCGGTGGATCATAAAAAAGAAAAGCATATCCCCAGTGAGCCTACTACAAAGGCAATCCTCAGAGTCATATCCTCAAAGAGTCATTCGCCTGCACGTAGGCAATACCTGACAAACAAAGAACCAACATCCCCAAAGGGAATATCAGCCTGTTCAGAGGCAAAACATTACAACCAAGAAAATCTTCATTTCAAATGAAGCATCTGCCCACTAAAGAGGCATCATCAGAATCAACAAATCCCTAGTGGATTCGTACCTACCCAAGAGGCATTTATCAAAGAATCCCCAATAATCAACAAGCTGGATGGCTATCACAAAAAACCAAAATCAAAGAATGCCCAGCACGCCGGACAAATACACAGACTTCAAACAAAGACCACTCCATATGGAGACAACGCATGAACAAGATCAGTAAGTCGCTACCACATAGTTCAGTCCAAGGAAAGGACTTCAAAACCAGATGGGGGTGCATACTCATCTAGCCCTACAATGGTGGACTGAAAACCAGATGGGGATTTGTACTTGTCAAACCAGATGGGGATTCGTACTCATCAAACCAGATGGGGGTGCATACTCATCCAGCCCTACAATGGTGGACTGCAAACCAGACGGGGGTTCATACTCGTCAAACCAGATGGGGGTGCGTACTTATCCAACCCTACAATGGTGGACTACAAACTAGATGGGGGTTCGTACTTGTCAAACCAGATGGGGGTGTGTACTCATCCATCCCTACAATGGTGGACTACAAACCAGACGGGGGTTTGTACTCTTCAAACCAAATGGGGGTGTGTAGACCCCAAATCTTTCCCGACCACAAAATAAGAGCAGAAGACCTCCTATTCAAAGATGGAAGAAGCCTAAGAAGTTACTAGGAGAGACTATTAGGCCCCATACTAAGATAGGAAGGATTTTTTGTACAAAAATAAGGATATTTGCCTTCAGAGGTCAAGACCGCTGTCTCACTTTTCGGGACCACCATCTCACCATTGCTGCAAGTCGAGACCGCCGTCTCGTTTGGCGAGACGGTCGTCTCGCCACTTGCGAATGGTGAGACCCTCCTCCCGTTTGGCGAGAAGGCCTTCTCATTTCTGGAAAAGTCGATACCGCCATCTCGCCAAACGAGACGGAGGTCTCGCCACTTTTGCAAGTCGAGACGGCCGTCCCGAATGGCAAGACGGTCGTCTCGACCTTGTCAGACGAGACGGTTGTCTCGACCTGACAGGCGCAAATCCCTATAAATAGTGAGCTCTTACCCCTTCATTTCACACAGTTCTTCCACTTTTCCTTCTACAACTTCTTCAAATTCTCTTCCTAGAGCCCCTTCGAAGCATTTCCAGAGTTTCTGAGAGTTTTTATAGCATTTTGAGAGAGTTTTCGGCGTTGTAAAGAGCGAAGGGCTGCCAAAATGCACCCTAATTTTTAGAGAATCAATTAAAAAGCTTGCTTTGGAGGTTTCTTCACTCTCTCCCTCTCTTTTACTATCTTTATTTTTATGATTAAATTGTATAATAAACATTAGGGCCATGTAGTCGTTACTTTAATTCTGTAAATAAAAGGGTAAAAGCATCTTTTTAAAAGTTTATTTATAAAATAGCTGGCCTATCATAGGGAACCCGAAAGGGGCGTTGTAAGGGAACTAACACTTCCCTTACACGTAACTAACTCCCTTACCTAACTCTGGTTTTAACGACCAAAGTTGGTTTTCAAAAACCAACGCCTTTTTTACCCCTTTTCCGATGTTTCTGGTAAAAACATCGGTGGTGACTCCATAAGAACCCCTTCAAATTAGTTCTTGGGTTAGCCCGGTTATCGGACAATCCAAGAACACCTTTTCGAAAACCTCGGCTCTAGGTTCAGCCCGATTATTGGACAACCTAAAAGCGTTGTAACATCACCCATAAAAATGCGAAAATTGGAAAGTTGGAACCATCGCGTCGCTCCGACCGCCTCTTTATGACGGCGGCGACAGGGTGCATACTCATTTAGCTCGACAATGGTGGACTGCAAACCAGACGGGGGTTCGTACTCGTCAAACCAGATGAGGGTGCGTACTCATCCAGCCCTACAAAGTGGACTGCAAACCAGATGGGGGTTAGTACTCATCAACCACAATGACAACTACCACGCCAAAGAAGCAACATGGAGCTTCACATTCATCATCCAGAGGGTCAGCTACCGCATCAAAGGAGCATCCGAAGGACAACCGCGTAAGAGGGTTAACTCCTTCACCTGCCAACCAGTCGCTTGGTACATTAACCAACAACCAGTCAGTCAGGTGAAGGGGCGGCAGCTGTAGACCTTAAATCTTGCTTGACCTCGCAATAAGTTCAGAAATCCTCCATTTCAAAGATGGTCAAGACTTTAATAGGTCCCTCGTAGAATTTTCTAGGTTCCATTTAAGATAATGAGGGTTTTAAGAGAAAATAAAAATTGGAAATTTTGTCGGAAGACCTCGGATGGCTGTCCAGGTTAACTAGACAGTCATCCATGCTCATTACCAAGCAATGGACGGTCGTCCATTTAGACCAGACGGTCGTCCATGCCTATTTTAAACCATGGACGACCATGCATGTTTAATAGACGGTCGTCTACTTAAGCCAGATGGCCGTCCAGATTTCTTGGCACGTTTCCCTATAAATAGGGCCTCATTTCTCACCTTTCCACACACCTCACACTCTCCTATGCTATAGAGAACCTATTTTGGGACTTCTGAGCATTATTCCAGAGTACGAGTGATCTTTTGACACTCGAGGAGTTTAGTTCTTAAATTTTTTTTGTTCGAGGGAGGAGTGTCTCTGTAGAGAGCAGAGACTGCCAAAAAGCGTCCTCAAGTTCAAGATTTATAAAAGCCCACTTCGAAGGTTCTTCTTCATATCTCTTCTCTTTCATCGCTTTCCTTTACTACTTTCCTTTTGTGTGCATTAGTTAGAGCCATGTAGATATTCATTTAAATACTGCCATAAATAAATAGGGTAGAAGCATAATTTCTATTGTCTTTATTTTTAAAGATTATTCCATCATAGGGAACCCGAAAGGGGCGTTGTGGAGTATTAATACCTTCCCTACACGTAACTAACTCCCTTACCCAACTCTGGTTATAATGGGCAAAGTTGGTTTTTCTTAAACCAACGCCTTCTTTTATTTTCCTTTTCCAATGTTTATGGTAAAAGCATTGGTGGCAACTCCAGAACCCTATTACGAAAACATCGCTCTTAAGTGTAGTTTAGTTATCGGACATCCTAAGAGTGATGACCACATTTTTAAAACAAACGCGAGTCATCAAAACCATCACGTCACTTCGACCGCTTTTTTACGACGCTAACATTGCCTAATCGCCCTTTTGGGGTTTTTGATCTAGCGGGCTTCCTTAATTTTTGCCTATGATATTAGCAGGCTTTTTTCCTTTTTTATGAGTGCCTTAACTTTTGCCTAGACCACCCTTTTGGGGTTTTTGATCTAGCAGGCTGCCCTAATTTTTTCCTAAGAATCTCCTAGCAGGCATTATTCTTTTTTATTTTCATTTTTTCTTCTTCAATGCTTCATTGTTTTAGATGCATGATTTGATCTTGACAAAAAAGACTTTGTGCATACTTATGATTCATCAATAAAGAGGCATTTCCAAAATTTGGTCAAGAGAAAAGAAATGAAAGAGAATTTTATTGATATGCATGAGAAAAATATTTTATTTCTTCTTCTTTTTTACAGAAGGATTACAAAGGGAATTTAGAAGAATGGCTGGACAAGGTTAGCTATACTGTATGGGCTTCAACAATCATGTTATGCCCCCTGGTTCTCCTAGTTGCTTCAGTCGAGATGCTCGAGCCTTGAGTGAAGACTATACAAGTTGCTTGCTTCTGGAAGGATGTTACCTTAGTTGTCTTCAGTTTTCGACTAAGATAACCATTGCTCTTAGGGGAATTTTTTTTGCCTCTAACTTTTTCCTAGGACGTATCCTAGCGAGGAATGTGGACTCTAACTTTTTCCTAGGATGCCCTTTGTCGGTTTTCATTCTGGCGGGTCTTGAGCAATATCCTTAAGCATAATACTTCTTCACTGCATCGAAATTGACCGGGTGTCGAAGTTCTTCTCAATCCATGTTGGTGAGGATAAGAGCTCATCCCAAAAAAGTTCGCTTGACCACAAAGGGCCCTTCATAATTTGTTGCCCCTTTTCCAACTCTGTCTTTCTGAGCCGGAAGCAATTTCTTTACCACTAAATCCCCCTCGTGGAAAGTATTGGGGTTGACCTTTTTGTCGTAAGCCCTTTTGAGTTTCTTTTGATAGGCTTGTCCACGACATATGGCATTCAACCATTTTTCTTCGATTAAGTTCAACTGGTCGTATCAGCTTTGGATCCATTCAGCTTCTGTCCATTTTGCTTCCATGACAACTTGCAAGGAAGGTATTTCGACCTCTATTAGAAGTACGACCTCCATGCCATATGCAAGGGAGAATGGAGTAGCTCCTGTGGAGGTTCGTACAGATGTTCGATAATCATGAAGGGTAAAGGGCAACATTCCATGTCACTCCTTGTAGGTTTTGACCATCTTTTGGATAATCTTCTTGACATTTTTATTAGCTGTCTCTATTGCACCGTTCATTTTAGGTCGATAGGGAGAGAAATTATGATGTTTAATTTTGAAGTCTGGGCATGTCATGGTAGGACCATGTGCATGCGTCCATATACTCCCTTAATAGTTGTACTGACCCTCCCCTAAAGTTATCATCGATTTGGGTATCAATACTTATTTACTTTTTATCATTTCCTTGCCCCCAAATCAATGGCCTCGATTTCTTCTTCATAGGGTTGTATAGATCAAACTTTTTTTCTAGTAGCCTTTGCATGTTCGGGGAGACGGTCCCCTCCTCACTGTCTGACTTGATCCATTCGCCTTCGGCTTTCGGATCCCACAGAGAGTCATCTATCACAGACATGATTGTTTTTTATAGTTCTGTTTAGGCTTAGATTTTATTATCAATTATTTTTAAAGAATAATGAGGGAGAAAAGAAGGAAAGAATATGAATGCTTATGAAAATGCCTCATTGTATTGATAAAGAAGAAATATTTACTCGCAGGTACGGGCGGGGACTGTGAGAGATACGCAAGAAGCTTAAAAATGTGAATACTAAAATAAAGAGCCTTAATCAGCTGGTCTTTTCTGTCCATCCCCACTATTCCGGTGTCGATAGAGGATGGGTATAAACATTAGAAGCGGGAGCATCGAAAGTGATCCACCCGGCATCCAACAAATCTTGGACCCTATACTTCAAGGCCAAGCTGTTAGAATCGCGTAGCGAAATGTTTGCGTGGTCGGACAAAAACCAAGAGGGGGGGTGTGAATTGGTTTCTTAACAAAAATTAGGTTTTAAAAATTTTCCCCAAATTTTACCGATTAAAATACTGTGTAAACATAAATAAGATAAGGATAGAGTCTTACACAGAAGATTTATATTGGTTCGAATCAAAAGACCCTACGTCCAGTTGCTAATCACTCAAACAAAGGATTAACGCTGTCACTATAATCAAAGTTATACAATCAGATTACAAATGAAAAAGATAAAGTAACAAAAACACCTCTCTTGAGTCCCACAAGAGATGAAGAACAACTTTCCCTAGAGACGGCACAACACACAATCCACTAAGAACTCCACTTAGTGATTCTTATCGCTTCTAGCCCACACCAGGTTCCAAAAGCCCCTTTTTCCTCCAACAAACAGTTCTCTGGCAATCACAGCTCTTAACTTTTGTTTGAAAAAGGTTGTTCAATTTTCTGAGAGTCATAGAGAACCTTAAGTAGATGAATTAGGGTTTGGGAATTGGGGATTTTCGAAACTTGGTGTATTGGGAATAGGGTTTTCGAAAATAGGTTTAATTTGAAGTTCAAAATCCAAATCTGACTGAAATAATCGATTAAATGAAGTGTTAATCGATTATTACAGAGCCAAAATCAACAGAACCCCAACATGCACTGGTTTAATCGATTATTTGCCCTATTAATCGATTAACAGGTGTGTTAATCGATTATCACAGTGAGCAGATACAAAAAATGGGTTTTCTCACTATAATAATCGATTAAATGGTGTTTTAATCAATTAAACCTGAGCCTTTTTGATAAATATGGGTTTTTGAAGTTTCTAAAGAGTAGACTATGTACCGTTTATCTTAGACTCTAATATTACAGACTCAAACTCATCAAAACAGAGTTATTACATAACAATACAAGTCTTCAACTCTCTAAGTTCTTTGTTCTTGCATCATCATCAAAATCAACAAGCTTCATGTCCATGTAAGTTCAACATCAAGTCCTTGTATGTTCAACAATCTCCCAATTTTTGATGATGATCAAAATTTTCTTTTAAAGCCTTGTAATAACTTGTTTTATCTGACACACTAACAAACACATTAAACATAACGATAATATTTAAATTCAATCATAAGAGGCTTTAAATATTTCTCCCCCTATTTTGATTATGATAAAAAAATAAGAGCTCCCCCTCAAAATATGCATAACTTTGAAATAACTCCCCCTCAAACAAGGCAATGAAAGAATAACAAATTTTATTTCATAAGAGAAAATACATTACAACACAAGAAGAAATAAAAAACAAACATTAAAATTCTTCACTATCACTATGAAAGTGTGCATCAAATTTATTTTCTAAGTGACAGACTTTATCATCTACGTCAGAGATACGGCGAATGATTTCCTCATGCCGTACTCCAGAGAGGGTAAAGAATGCTTGCATCCTCTAGTTCATATAAGATAACATGTCTTCCATAGATTGACGGGTTTCAGGATGAGCAGAGGAAGTTCCAACACTTTGGATCTAATCAGAGGGAAACTCAGCAGTAGCAGGCATATCTTCATCAGAATCTTCATCATCTTCATCTACGTTTGGAACGTTATCCTTGTGAACATAAATATTATTGACACGCACCATTTGGAGTTGAGTTAATGTGCTGTCCAGCATGCGGTTTAGGTTTGTCGTTCGAACTGTTTGTTCACCTTCTACATTCACTCCTTTGTATTCAAGAATGCGAGAGATAAGGATGGCATAGGGAATTTTGAAGGTGGGATGACATTTGGCTTTCAACATAGTCATGGTGACAAGGATGCCCCAATCTAAAGGCTCATTATTCATTATTGCATGAATAATGCGAAGATCTATTGAAGAGCATTGAGCATGATTGGTTGCCCGGGGACATAGGATCCAGACAAGTAAATGTAAGAGCATGCATTCCTCCTTCTTCAAAGGTCCAACTAGAAGGAGATGCCCAATCTCCATGGAAGGGTTACGAAGAAAAGAACGATAAGCCATGATCCTGTCAAAATCATCTAACTCACCAAAAACGTTAATAGCATCATCTCTTATAGGAAAATGTGTCACGTTTTCCCATATGTCGTCATCAAGAATAATTCTTACCCCCTTTACAAGAGAGGTAACTATTTGATCTCTAAATTTGAAGCGAGAGTAAAATACCCTAACTAAGTCAGGATAATACGTACCTTGCATTTGGATGAAAGGGAGAACTCCTTGAATTTCAAGAAGATTAGGAAAATTGAATCCCCTATTGATGAATTGATCACCAATAAGGAATTTGGGAATGATAATACCTCGTTCCTTCCAAAAATTCAGAAATTCCTATCGGCCTTCAACATCAGAGATCCATCCTTCTATAGAATTAGGACGAGGATGAGATGAAGGTGCAAATCTTCTTCTGGTGGGAATCTTAGCACGAGAAGATGAGCCCATTGAGACTTTAGAGGAGTAACAAGAGAGATTAGGAAGACAAAGGATGCTAGAAGAAGGCAAGAATGATAGAATGAGGCAAGAAATCTTGGATTCAAGAGTTAGAAGTGAAGAGAAGTGAAATGGAGGTCCCTATTTATAACCAAACACCTCCAACGGTCATATGGGAGTGTATGAAGGCCAAGAGAGCCGTTGGCAACAGCTAGAAAACGAAACCAGTCAAGTTTAATCGATTAAAGCTTGGTTTAATCAATTAAACCAGTATTAGACTCCTTTAATCGATTAATTCAAGCAGTTAATCAATTAACACTATATTTAATCGATTATCTGGTGAGTTAATCGATTAATCCAGTGAGAAATGTCATGTTTTGGATGTTTTAGGTGCAAATAATCGATTATAACTTCAAATAATCGATTATTCCAGAGAGTTCATCAAATTTTATAGGTTTAGACACATGATAATCTATTAACACCCTACATAATGAATTATACCATTACAACCATCCAAAAACTGTTTAATTAAGCAGAATTTAAGTTATTTCTAATATCCCTAAGTCTCTTCTAAGATCATAGAATCTATCCTTGGGAAGAGGCTTAGTAAAAATATCTGCTAATTGATGCTTTGTATCAACATATTCAATTTTACAGTTTCCTTTACTTATATGATCTCTCAAGAAATGATGTCTAATTTCTATATGTTTGGTCCTAGAGTGCATTACTGGATTATTAATAAGATTAATTGCACTCGTATTATCACACATCAAAGGAATGTCATTTAGAAATATACTATAATCTTCTAGTTGTTGTTTCATCCACAAAATTTGAGCACAACAATTACCAGCTGCAATATATTCAGCTTCAGTGGTGGATAAAGCAACACATTCCTGTTTCTTAGAATGCCAAGATACTAGAGATGATTCTAACAAATGACATGTTCCACTAGTACTTTTTCTATCTATTTTTCATCCACCATAATCGAGCATCGAATAACCTATTAAACTAGTACAAGCTTGAGATGGATACCATAAACTAAAACCAGATAGTTCTTTCTAAATATTTTAAAATACGTTTCTCTGCGGTTAGGTGAGATTCTTTTGGACATGCCTGAAATCTAGCACACACACAGACAGAGTACATAATATCAGGTGTACTTGCAGTTAAGTATAACAAAGAGCCAATCATACCTCTATACATAGATTGATTAATTTCCAAACCTGATTCATCCTTGTCTGAATAGCATGAAGTTCCCATGGGTGTGTTAGCTTCCTTTGAGGTGTCCATTCCAAACTTTTTAAGAATCTCTTTGCAGTATTTGGTTTGAGAGACAAAAATACCATCTTTAAGTTGCTTGATTTGAAGTCCAAGGAAGAATGTTAATTCTCCCATCATAGACATTTCAAACTCTCCCTGCATTATCTTAGCAAATTCTACACACAAAGAATTATCAGTTGATCCAAAAATAATATCATCAACATATACTTGAACTAATAGGATATGTTCTTTTACTTTCTTTATAAACAATGTAGAATTAATTTTTCCTCTAGAAAAATCATTTGAAGTTGGAAAACTACTTAGCCTTTCATACCAAGACCTAGGAGCTTGTTTCAACCCATATAATGCTTTCTTCAATTTAAAAATATGATTAGGGTAACTAAAATCTTCAAATCCAGGGGGTTGCTCCACATAAACTTCTTCTTTAATAAACCCATTCAAAAATGCACTCTTAACATCCATTTGATATAATTTAAATTTCACCAAAGATGCATAAGCAAGAAGTAGGCGTATAGCCTCTAACCTGGCCACAGGAGCATAAGTTTCATCATAATCTATACCTTCCTCCTGACAGTAGCCGTTGGCAACAAGTTTGGCTTTATTCTTTGTTATATTACCATCTTCATCAAGTTTGTTTCGAAATACCCATTTAGTTCCAATTACTTGATGTGATTCTTCTATTGGGATTAATTCCCAGACTTGATTCCTTTCAAATTGGTTAAGTTCCTCTTGCATAGCTATGCACCATTGGTCATCTTTAAGCGCTTCCTCAACATTTTTGGGTTCTATCTGTGACACAAAAGCTGCAGACATGCAGAAATTTGTCATATTTCTAGTTCTTACCCCTTTTGAGATATCACCAATAATATTGTCCATTGAGAGTCCCCTTGGTGATTGTCATTCTTTAGCTAATTCTGTTGGTGGAGAAGGCTCATTTTCTTCCAAATACAATTCATCAAGAGCCTCTCTTATGTACTCATCATCACCTGCAAGTTCTTTATTTGACTCAAGAGGATTTCCCCCAAGGTCTACAATTTCATCAAAAGTAACATGTATAGATTCTTCAACATTTAAGGTTCTTCTATTAAACACCCTATAAGCCTTACTAGTTAATGAATAACCTAAGAAAATGCCCTCATCGGCTTTTGAGTCAAATTTTCCTAAGTTGTCCTTTCCATTATTTAACACAAAGAACTTACATCCAAATATTTTCAAATGAGCAACATTAGGCTTTCTACCATTTAATAATTCATAGGGAGTTGATTTTATAATTGGCCTAATGAGCATTCTATTCAAAACATAACATGCAATACTTACCGCATCAGCCCAAAAATATTTAGGAACATTTGATTCATTTAACATTGTTCTAGCAAGTTCCTCTAGTGACCTATTTTTCCTTTCAACTACACCATTTTGTTGGGGAGTCCTAGGAGCAGAAAAACTATGCAATATTCCATTTTCCTCACAATAATTTTCAAACTTTTTATTTTGAAACTCACCACCGTGGTCACTTCTTAAAACTTTAATTCTTAAGTATTTTTCATTTTGAATTTGCTTTGCAAACTTCCTAAAGACCTTAAAAGATTCACTTTTCATTGTTAAGAAAAATGTCCAAGTATATCTAGTAAAGTCATCAACAATCACAAGACCATAATAATTTCCACCAAAACTTTTTATCCTAGAAGGACCAAATAAGTCTAAATGTAATAATTCTAAGGGTTTTAAAGTGGAAATAACACTCTTTGATTTAAATGATGATTTTACTTGTTTACCTTTTTGACATGCATCACATAATCTATCTTTTTCAAATTTAACTTAGGCAAACTAACAACTAAGTCTTTTGATATCAACTTGTTTAAATGATGCATATTTATATGAGCTGCTCTCTTATGCCATAACCATGAGTTCTCTTCCTTAGCAACTAAGCATGTTATACTAGAATCATGTAAACAATCCAAATCAATCAAGTATATGTTATTATGCCTAATCCTTTTAATGCTACATTTTCGGAATCTATCAAATGTATAGTGCAAAATTTACTTTCAAATATTACCTTAAATCCTTTGTCACATAGTTGACTTATGCTAAGGAGATTATGCTTTAGTCCATCAACAAGAAGCACATCCTTAATCTCCAAAGTGTTTGCACCACCTATATTTCCAATTCCAAGAATCTTCCCTTTGTTGTTGTCCCCATAAGTTACATATCCTTGTTCTTTAGCTTTGAAACTCACAAATTTCGTTTTATCACCGGTCATATGCTTTGAGCATCCGCTATCAAGATACCACATAGACTTTTTTGATTTGGAAGTTTCCTGCAAAACAAGAACATAGTAAACTTAGGTCCCCATAGCTTTTAGTGTTGGAAAATTAATAATAATAATAATAATAATAATAATATTCCTGATTTTGATTCTAACGATCAAACATAAACGTAATCCCATACTGATAAACATGTTGTAAACTGAATGCGAAAGCATACCTGAATTAGCCATAATGATGATGTCTTTGTAGAGCACTATATTGATCTTATGGTCTTCCACCTGAAGAGCACCTGTATTTCCCTCTTGATTTTCTCTCTTGATGGGGATAAAAAGAAAGGAACGGGACTGGTACTTACGTTCTGTGTGTGTGCTCCCAGAAGGGGACCATGACCCTTTAGATAACCAGAATTAGGTTAATTACTTAAGTTTTAGTATTTCCAATTTGGCCCCTCATCAAATTAGAAATTGCTCTATGGTCTCTACACAATTTTATTTTCATGACATATGCCTTTAGCCAAAACTTTAATTTAGTCAGATCACTTTATTATTTGGCTTAATAAATAATGGCCCTAACACATTTAAATTATGTATCATATATATACATGACCCAAATTTTGCCAACAATCTCCCACTGGTCACAAATATATATCTCCTTACAACCTTACAAATGTGTTAGACTTTATGAGCTCAAAATTGCCATTATATTCCTTTAGCATACTCCAAAAGTCATGTCCATTAATCATATTAGGATATAGAACCAAACCAGCTTTTCATTGCATCATCGCAATTAAAACCAACAATGATTACTCATCCTAACATAATCAAATGACATGGATTCATCATGAAATGTGTAGCATGAAAAATTACGTGAAGGTGGTCTGTACACGTCTATTTTCAACTAGTCCAAACTTTAACTTATTGAGATCGATATAATATCCTTAATGTATAAAGTGTAATGAATGAACGAAAAAACCGCATATCTATAGATAACCAAATATGTCCAAAAATCAATGTATACATATATGAAATTAAACATAGAACATAAAATATATGAAAGTGACTAACTCCCACTAAACCACAAATTCCTCAAACTATAAAACACCCATGTGAGCAACATGCTCATGAAAGACCTTGGGCGGAAGTCCTTTAGTTAGAGGATATGCTATCATGGAGTTTGTCCTTAAGTGTTCTATGAAAATTTGTCCACTTTGTACTCTTTCCTTAACAATACAGCTGATTTATTGTCACATTATAACTTAAGTGGTCTTTCAATGTCTTTCACAATTTGCAGCCCTGTGACAAAATTTCTCAGCCATATTCCATGATTTGATGCCTCATAGCATGCTACAAATTCTTGACATCCTGCAAAATCTGAGTCAGAAAACCTAGCGATCTCCAACTGGTCTGACCTCCTATATGTGAGCATATAGTCTTTTGTTCTCTTTAAATATCTTATGACTCTTTTTGCTTCTTTTCAATAGTCTATTCCTGGATTGCTTAAATATTTGCCTAGAACCCCAACTATATATGCTATGTCTGGATGCTTACATACTTGGGCATAGATCAAACTCCCTACAACTGATGCATAGGGAATCTTTTGCATTTCCTCAATTTCCGAATTCCCCTTTGGGCACTGATTGAGACTAAACTTGTCTCCCTTTAAACTTGTGATAGACACAATCATCAACAATATTCATCTTGAAGCCAAATGAGTTTCATACCTTCTGGTAATGGGACAAGTTCCCAAACCTTATTGTCTTGCATGGACTTATACTTATCCTATTGCTTCAATCCACTTTTGTGAGTTAGAACCTTGAGTAGCTTGACAGAAGTTAACTGGGTCATCTTCCATTATATCATTCTTTTCCTCATGTTCCTGAAGAAATACCATGTAAACATCCAAAATAGCACTTCTTCTTTCTCTAGTGGATCTCTGCAAAGTTATTAGCTCATGATGCACAGGTTCTTGAGGATCTTGAGTTTGTTCTTCATGAACAACCAAATCATCTTGAGTAAGGGGTTCATCAACAATGCCTTGTGGAGGTTCTGAACTTACTTTATCAAAAGTAACTATTTGAATCGGTTCTGAAATTGTTACCGATTCTTCCTCCAAGATGAAGTTCTTAATCTTATTCTTCCCCCCAAACTCAATATCCTCAAAGAACGTAGCAGTTCCTGTCTCAAAAATTATCTTTAATGTGGGATCATAAAATTTATATCCCCTAGATCTTTTAGCATAACCAATAAAATAACTACTTACTGTTCGAGAGTCCAATTTCTTTTCATTTGGCTTATAAGGCCTTGCCTTAGCTGGACAACCCCACACATGGAAATGCTTTAGACTAGGTTGTCGCCCAGTCCAAAGCTCATAAGGTATTTTGGTAGCTGCTTTAATTGGTACTCTGTTTAAAATATAAGTTGTCGTATTTAGTGTCTCTCCCCAAAGTGATTCTAGTAAGGTGGAATGACAAATCATACTCTCTACCATATCTTTAAGAGTGTAACACAAGCCCAAACGTCATGATTTGATTTTTACCTGAGCACTTGTACCATAATGCACCTGAGTGAGTATTTTCAATTTTACGTTTAGTACCACATGATTCTGTATTAAGGGTTTCATTATAGGTGGCCACAATATCAAGTAAATACTGATTATTATAAATCAAAAGTGAACCTTTTCCAACAATATCTGAATTAAAAGAAAAATTGAACTTATTGTTTCCAAATGAACACAAATAACCTAATTTGTCCAAATAAGAAACTGAAACCAAATTCCGTCTAAATGACGGCACAACAAAAGTATCTTTCAAATCCAAATAACAAAACCAGTACTCAATAACAATTTAAAATGCCCTATAGCTTCCACCTCTACTGATTTGTCATCTCCAACATAAATCCATCTTTCAGAATCAATTGGCTTCCGGTAGTTTAGGCAACCCTTTCTTTTCACGCCAAGCATGATATTTAGCACATTTCTTTTTTACATGTCCAGTCTTATTGCAAAAGAAACATTTGTTTTCTTGAGTTTGTTTCTTTTGTTCTGGACCCTTAGCAGCTTCTTTCTCGAGATCCTCTGATCTATTTTTTTGCCCTTAGCCTTGGAGGTGCTTGCAAAATGAGCACTTTCTGTCTTGTCTTGCTTTAGTCTTTCCTCTTCTTGTACGCAATGTGAAATGAGCTCATTAAGAGACCATTTATCCTTCTGACAGTTGTAAGATACCTTAAATTGATTAAACGTTGCAGGAAGAGAAATCAACACCAAATGAATGAGCAAGTCTTCTGATAGTTCAAGCTTTAGTGACTTGAGTTTAAAAACAATATTAGACATGCTCATAATGTACTCCCTGATATTTCCTTTGCCTTGATATTTCATGGAGATCAAGTTCTGAAGAAGAGTGCTTGCCTCCGCCTTATCGCTTTTTTGCAAAGCGCTGCTCAATTTCAGCAAGAAATTCTTTGGCACTTGTGATGTTTTTAGAAACAGTACCCCTAAACACCTCCGGGATGCCGCGCTTAATGATCATTAGACTCATGCGATTTGAGCGATCCCACTTCTCATAATCTCTTTCTGTTCAGAGGTACTTGAATCCGTAGGAGTAGGGGGTTGCTCAGTCCTTAACGCAAGATCCATATCCATGCAACCAAGAATAATATCAATATTCTCTTTCTAGTCCTTAAAATTTGTTCCATTGAGGACCGGAACATAATTTAAATTGGCAGATATAGAAGCAATTGTAGCTGAATTTAGAACATGAGAAATAAACTAATTATGCTCACATTATATAAAAAATAAATAATATATATTCAAATAGTGGTTTAACCCATCTCAAGACACCCAATGCACCATCAATATCAAGTCTTTGGACAGTAATATTAACTACTAGAGGTATCTTGTTGTAATAATCAAACATTGACAATAAAGCACGTCCAACAACAAACTAGTCTTTGGATTGATTTATCATCGACAAAGCAAATCCTTATAATTATCACATGTTTATCATTACAAGTGTGTATGCAATTCGGCCAAATATTAATCTTCCTTTGGGCCGACTAATACTCGCATGAAGATGCACAAACACTAACATTCAATATTTTTCATGAACTGCCCAATTCAAGAGAGGTTACTTTGGTGACTTCTTGACTCAATTTGCTCACAAAAAATATTAAACTACCAAAAAATTGAATATTTTATTTATATAACAAAACCAAATATTTAATATTTGCAAACTAATTCAAAAGAGAATCACCTCATTAGAATTCTACTAAGGATGAACACCTCCCTAGAATCTCATTAGGGATGAACACCTCATTTGAACAAATCAAAGGATGAAAAAAGGCTTCATTTTCCACCAATACATAAAGGATGAACATCTCCCTAAAATCACACAAGGGATGAAACAGAGATAGTTCTAAGTCTCTTTAGCATACTGCTCTAAACCCTAAAAGGGGATTAAACAGTAATCATTCAAACCCTAAACAGGGGAATTTAACATCAAATTTTCCTAAAGGCAATAAAATAAGAACAATCACACCTGTGGAAACATTCACCGTTTACCTAAGATTCTCTGTGTTGGGAACTCCACAAACACCACCCCCAATTCCAAACCCATAAAATTAAATAAAAACAAAAGATTCAAAAAAGAACAGAGAACCTAATACAAGAAAAATTGAAATTTGAAACACTGTTTCTTTCTCAGTAAAACTTGAAACTTAAATTGAAACAAAAAGGAAAAACAAAGAAGAAGAAGAATCCATAGCTTCCTCCACGGTTCCATCAGCAAGCAGAATCAGATTGAGGATGTTACCCTCAAATTTAAATTTTAGGGTTCACAAAAATTAGAGATTATTCTCCACTTAGGGTTCATAAAATTGGGTAGTTTGAATTGTTTAAAACAAAATTAATCCTAATTTTCATAATTAGGGTTCTATAAATTAAACAAACATGAATCAAATATGGGCGACTCTGATACCAATTGTTGGAAAATTAATAATAATAATAATAATAATAATATTCCCGATTTTGATTCTAACGATCAAACATAAATGTAATCCCATACTCGATAAACATGCTGTAAACTCGAATGCGAAAGCGTACCTGAATTAGCCATAATGATGATGTCTTTGTAGAACACTATATTGATCTTATGGTCTTCCACCTGAAGAGCACCTATATTTCCCTCTTGATTTTGTCTCTTGATGGGGATAGAAAGAAAGGAATGGGGCTGATACTTACGTTCTGTGTGTGTGCTCCCAGAAGGGGACCATGACCCTTTAGATAACCAGAATTAGGTTAATTACTTAAGTTTTAGTATTTCCAATTTGGCCCCTCATCAAATTAGAAATTGCTCTATGGTCTCTACACAATTTTATTTTCATGACATATGCCTTTAGCCAAAACGGTAATTTAGTCAGATCACTTTATTATTTGGCTTAATAAATAATGGCCCTAACACATTTAAATTATGTATCATATATATACATGACCCAAATTTTGCCAACATTTAGGTCCTTGGGGTTAGAGATAAACAAATTATTTAACAATAGGAACCCAAATGTCTTTTCTTTTAGGAACACCAAAATGTTTTATTTTACATCTATTTGAAGTATGACATTGTTTCATATAATAAAAACATGCTTTAGATGTAGCTTTTGAATATGATGCATTTCTAACAATAGGTGCCCTAGTTCCTTTTTCTACCCATACTCTTCTCTTTTTCATTTTAGTCTTTTTCAAAGGAACTTGATGGTTTACCATATTTTGAGTTACAACACCTTTATCCTTATTAATGTTACTTATCTCCATTTCGGCTTTATCTAGTAAATGGTTAAGTATATCTATGTCATATTCATACTCTTTACAAGATGCACATGCCATATTCTTATCATCATTCTCATCTATGCATACAATTTTCGTTTCTAAGGTTTCCTTTTCCTCAAAACATGCAATTTTCGTTTTTAATGACTCAACCTCCTTTTCGGATCTACTCAAACTCTTTTTCACAGCTTTATATTCATTTTTCAAGTCCTTAAAGGCACTAAAAAATTCATTATATGCATTTTGCAGTTCATCAAGGTTATTTTCATCATCACTAGAAGATGAGTCGGAATCACTTACCTCAAAGTCGAAAGATATGTTGTCATTTGCCATTAGGCAAATATTGGCTTCAATTTCTGAGTCACTTGATTCCGAACTTGAATAACTATTGTCCCAAGCAATGTAGGCTTTCTTCTTGAAGGACTTTTTGACTTTGATTTCTTCGTTTTTCTTGTTTGGACATTCGGTCTTCACATGTTCTATTTCACCACAACCATAACATTTGATATTTACAGAAGAATT
This sequence comes from Sphenostylis stenocarpa, assembly GCA_963425845.1. NCBI lineage: Eukaryota > Viridiplantae > Streptophyta > Magnoliopsida > Fabales > Fabaceae > Sphenostylis > Sphenostylis stenocarpa. The sequence continues at coordinate 45,068,125 of OY731404.1, read as the reverse complement.
TTCTCTTACCTTTCCTTTACCTTTGAATGGATGTCTTCCTTTAGCTTTCATGAATTTGGTGAATTTCTTAATCATAAGACTCAATTCTTCTTCTTCATTCTCCGAGTCTTCTTCTTCCTTTTTACTCTTACCTTTGGAAATTTCAGTTTTGAAGGCTAAGTTCTTCTTTTGATATTGTTCTTCCTCATCATTTAGCCTTCCTAGCTCAAGCTCATGCTCTCTCAACTTTCCAAAGAGCACTGCCATAGACATTATGGCAAGGTTTTGTGACTCCAAGATGGTCGTCACTTTAGGTTGCCATTTCCTATCCAAAGATTTCAAGATTTTAACATTTAATTCATCAATGTCAAAAATTTAACCTAATCTGGTGAGATGGTTCACAATATGTGTGAAACGCTTTTGAACGTCAAATATCGTTTCGCCTTGTTGCATTCGGAACATCTCGTATTCTTGGATTAGGGAATTTTTTGTGCTCTCTTAACGTCGTCGGTACCTTCGTGGGTCACTCTTAGCATTTCCCACATTTCTTGAGCACTTTTACAAACAGAGATCCTGTAAAAATCGTCAAGGGTTAAAGCAGATGAAATAATATTTCTATCCCTAACGTCAAATTGAGCTTTTCTATTTTCCTCTGTTGTCCATCTAGAAAATGGTTTAGGAACGTCTACTCCGTTCTCAGTAACTTTAGGAATATAGGGACTGTTTAAAATAGCATCCCAAACGCCTCTATCAACAGACTCTAAAAAGATTTGCATTCTCACTTTCCAGAAAGGATAATTTTGACCCGCAAAAAGTGGGGATCTGTTGATAGACGCACCTTTGGCAAAAGTTTGATTTTGTCCGGCCATTTTCGAAAAATTTGAATGACTATCAAAGCAAGCTCTGATACCACTTATTAGAATCGCGCAACAGAATGTTTGCGTGGTCAGACAAAAACCAAGAGGGGGGGTGAATTGGTTTCTTAACAAAAATTAGGTTTTAAAAATTTTCCCCAAATTTTACCAATTAAAATACTGTGTAAACATAAATAAGATAAGGATAGAGTCTTACACAGAAGATTTATATTGGTTCGAATCAAAAGACCCTACGTCCAGTTGCTAATCACTCAAACAAAGGATTAACGCTGTCACTATAATCAAAGTTATACAATTAGATTACAAATGAAAAAGATAAAGTAACGAAAACACCTCTCTTGAGTCCCACAAGAGATGAAGAACAACTTTCCCTAGAGACGGCACAACACACAATCCACTAAGAACTCCACTTAGTGATTCTTATCGCTTCTAGCCAACACCAGGTTCCAAAAGCCCCTTTTTCCTCCAACAAACAGTTCTCTGGCAATCATAGCTCTTAACTTTTGTTTGAAAAAGGTTGTTCAATTTTCTAAGAGTCATAGAGAACCTTAAGTAGATGAATTAGGGTTTGGGAATTGGGGATTTTCGAAACTTGGTGTATTGGGAATAGGGTTTTCGAAAATAGGTTTAATTTGAAGTTCAAAATCCAAATCTGACTGAAATAATCGATTAAATGAAGTGTTAATCGATTATTACAGAGCCAAAATCAATAGAACCCCAACATGCACTGGTTTTATCGATTATTTGCCATGTTAATCGATTAACAGGTGCGTTAATCGATTATCACAGTGAGCAGATACAGAAAATGATTTTTCTCACTGTAATAATCGATTAAATGGTGTTTTAATCGATTAAACCCGAGCCTTTTTTATAAATATGGGTTTTTGAAGCTTCTAAAGAGTAGACTATGTACCGGCTATCTTAGACTCTAATATTACAGACTCAAACTCATCAAAACAGAGTTATTACATAACAATACAAGTCTTCAACTCTCTAAGTTCTTTGTTCTTGTATCATCATCAAAATCAACAATTTTCATGTCCATGTAAGTTCAACATCAAGTCCTTGTATGTTCAACACAAGAAATTCTCCACAGAATTCCAAGGAGTGCCCGAGTGGTAAGCACATTTTTCGTTAGGCTTGTACAACTCGGGGTAGGGTTGATTCGTCCTTCTCGGAGGAACACGTGCTAGGAGTCTGGTCTCTAACAACTTCGGCAACAAACTCCCATAGGAGGTTGGAAGGGGAGTGAACATTTGTTTGCGCGGCTGCTTAGCTGGTCGCGAAGAGAAAGAAGGAGTAGCAAGGTTGATGGCATTTACACTTCCCTTCTTCTTGTTGCCAAAGGGCTTTTTGGATGAGGAAGGTTGTGCAATCCTCTCACTCTTCAGCCCTTGCCCCATTCTCTCGTCGATATGGTCGTTGTGGGGGCCCTTATTGTGGATATGTTGATGGTGCATTAATTCCATTAACTGTGCCATCTGCTCCTTCACGAAATTAAGGTCAGTGGTGAGCTTACGATTTTGTTCTTCTAAGTGCTCCATTAACTGCGCCATCTGCTCCTTTATGGTATTAAGCTCAGTGATGAGCTCACGGTTTTGCTCTTCCAAGTGCTCCATCCTCTTGGATTTTTGCGCGCGAGTGAGGACAGAAAGAAGACTAGTCACTTTCTAAAATGCAAATGAATTAGGGTTTTTATTTCTATTTTTTGAAATGAATGATTATTATGGAATGGATATGCCTTAAGACAATGGATTTGGTATCCTTCTTGAAGCTTACGCTTCATGGAGCACCACACCCACTTCGGTGTAATGGTTCCTTCCTCATCATGGATTGACAAGTATAACGAAGCTTACCACACCTTAGCACACTTGCCCCTTCCTTGTCATAGATTGACAAGTAAAACGAAAGTTACAAACACACTTGGGTCTCTTTTGCTTTTGTCTTAAGGACATCTAGTGCCCCTAGAATGAATGTGTTTATGCTTGAGAGACTTTATTAGGATGATGCGTATGCATGCTTTCCTTATGCATTTATTTTCTCTCTCTTTTTTACCACTCCTGAAATGATGAGGGTATGAATGTTTTGACTTTGTCAAAATCATTTTATCAAATTTTGTTATTATTATTTTTTGTTTTGTTTTGTTTTTATAACTCCTTATCTCTTCTGTTGGTCAACGTGACTACTTAGCTTTCAAAAAACCTAAAACCAGTCTAGCTTAAATGAAGATTGTCCTAGATAAAGTTGGTTATAGGAAAAAAAAGTTTTTTGTTTTTTTTATAACTCCTTATCTCTTCTATTAGTCAACGTGACTACTTAGCTTTCAAAGAACCTGAAACCAAACTAGTCTAAATGAAGACTGTCCGAGATAAAGTTGGTTATAGTAACAAAAGTTTTAAATAAGATTTTGAGATGTTGGATCTGGCAGAGTAGATTAGACATCTCTTATTATTTTTTTTTATATTTTATGTTTTAAGAATTTTTTATTATTTAGGCTATTGTATGGTTATTCTACATTAATGCAACAATGGAGTCCTTCCTCTCTAAATATCTCAGCGCATCGATGATCTTTCCAAGAGGGATCTGACCTCTCTTGGCAATGGAGTCCTATCCAGGGATCTTTTCCTGGTTCGAATCTTCTACTAGGAGACAAAGGAGTTCTACAGGATCTTTCTTTGTAGTCATCATCTTCATCGCCTGAGTCATCACTCTCCTCATTACTGGTGTCTCCAGTGTGGCCGCAACAGTCACAGTCAGAATCGCATATATTTGGGTCAGCATCCCAGATGAAGTGTCCTCCTATATTATCAGTAAAGATATGTTTATCGTAAGGGTACACGTTGACAATGGAAATCTTGCCCTCTTTGGTGACCGGCGATATCATCATGGATTGGAAGATCGAGGTGCTTGAACTGGAAACATCTTTAGGTTTTTTGAAGATGGTCTTGACTGTTCCATCTATAGATCTTCTGAAGGTCACCTCTGTGAACTGGATAGGTTTCTGATTGACATGGAGCTTCTCATAGTTAGTCGCCCACTGCATCGAAATCAGCTTTTGCAACTCTTATTGATAGATGTTTCTGGGGAATTAAACTAGGGAGGGTGTCTCATCTTGGTTGTTAGCTAAGACGAATAATGCTCCGTCTTTACAGGATGGTAACACAAGATTTATCACATGATCTTGCAACCTGCTCAGCTCCAGTGATCTGGATTTGAACTTTTAATATCTGAGAGATGGTGGGATCTTTCATGTTAACGTTGAAGTTGGGAAAGATGGTCAGGACTACACTCCTAGCATGGAGAATAGTCAGAACAGTGTCGATGATGACATGTTCATAGTGGAGGTAGCTAGAGTCTAAGAGAGAGACTCTTGCTTAGACGGGTAGTCCCCGTCTTCCATGGAGGGAAAGGACTAACCTTATCGCTCCATAGTGGAGATGAGTGTATCCTTCACTTTGTCAGTGCCTTATGAGATCCTTGGGAATCTCGATGTTGACGTACTATTCTTCTGTGATGGAGACAAGGGCACACTGGTCTATCCTAGAGGATTGGATATACTCCTTGACTTGAGGTCTCTTGGTAAACATAAGTCAGGAAATAGATCTAAGGGTGGATCTTTGTCTCCTAAAAATATTGTAAGGACTCAAAAGAGGACTTACATTTTGGAGATCTGAGCATCTTCCAGAACATATGAATATTCGATAAAGTTTTCCATCTTAGAAGAAAGGGTTTTCGAGATGTTCTTGAGAAGAGAAAGAGTTGAGTTTAACAAGATGGGACCGAAGTCAGTTTGATTATCCATATCTAAAGGTTTCTCTTCCTCTACCCTTATGTGTGTCCTTGCATGTTGTGCAACAACTTATTGTCTACATCATCGGAAAGATGTTGAAAGTTTAATTGTATTCCCTGTAGCAACACCTTGGGGTTGAAATGAACCTAATAAAGGTTTACAAAATACAGACAAATCTCCACTCATGACATCTATAATTGGCAGTCAATCAATGGGAAGACTTGTTTGGAAGGCCACATCTTCTAAAGTTATGGTGACTTCTCCAATAGGAAAATGAGAGGTGTTGGTTTTTGTTCTCCACCTTTCAACTAACGTTGTTATCAAATGATGATTCACATTGACAATTATAATAGTTAGAAACTGTCCAAATTCGACTTCATTTATCAAATTTTTAACACGACCATCCAGCATGTTTGCATGTTTTGCTACCAACATATTATGTCGCCTAGAATGAAGTAATCTTTCACTCCCTTCTCATAATGTGGTTGTTACATGTTTGTTCTAAAGTCATAATAAGGACATATCTGAAGGAAGATGACAACGGTTAGATGTCATTTCTACAATTCAAAATTTTATGTAACTACAATTTGAAAGAATTAATGGTTGAGTTCAAGAGGGGGGGTGAATTGAACTTTAAAACTTTTTCGCAAAACTTACTTTCTTTTGGAAGAATGAGTTATCTTTATTCAATCTTTGCGAAGGTAATTTGGTTTAAACACAGCAAGTTAATAGACAGAAAATAAAAGAGATGAAAGAAGAATTTTAACACACAAATTTATCTTGGTTCACTCTAATCCAGAGCTACATCCAGTTCTTGACAAACCGATCAAGTTCCACTAATACCAAGTGAAAATTACAACCAGTAGATACTCACCAATCTACCCCAAGAACTATCTTGCAAACCCACAAGATAGAATCTTGAAAACCACCCGATAACCAAATCCGATTCTTGTACCAAGTGCGAGATCACAATCCAACCTGCACAATCACACTTTTACAAAAGAGTATGGAAAGAAAAAACCTGGACTTGAAGTTCTAATTGTCCAGAACAAATTCTAACAGCACTTTCTCTCTTTGATTGACCACAATTCGATCACGACACCTTATGATATGAAAAGATTCTTGAATGCAGAGAAAGTCACGTATATGAAAGTTTCACAGATTGATTTCACACGTTTTCTCAAGTAGTGTGTTGTATATATTTTTCAAAAGATAGATCAATTCTGTATATATAGAGTAAAACAAAGAATCAAAATGTTTCATCTGTCAAAAACTGTTTCAGAGAGTCACAAGATCGATTAGTTTGAAAGTATAACGAGTTTAGAAGAGACTCGATCGATTAGAAGCTGAAGTATGATCGATCAGACTAGAGTTATGATCGATCAGAATGAAACTATGATCGATCAGAATACATTTCAATCGATTGAAACCACGATTCAATCGATTGATTTCATTTAAAAGTTCATTCAATCGATTGTTTCGAGTTTTCAATGGATTGAAACGACTTTAGAAAAAATGACGACTCTCTGTTTCAATCGATTGAAATTTATTTCAACAGATTGAAATCCTGCAAACACTTAGTTAAAAATAGCCTCTCTGTTTTAACAGATTGAAAAATATTTCAACAGATTGATTTTACGAAAAACTCTTAGGCTGAAAAAAATAGTCTTTTTGTTTCAACAGATTGAAAAATATTTCAACAGATTGATTTTCTAAAAACTCTTAGATCTGAAAAATAGTCTTTCTGTTTCAACAGATTGAAAAATATTTCAACAGATTGATTTTCTAAAAACTCTTAGACTGAAAAAATCTTTCTGTTTCAACAGATTTAAAAATCATTTCAACAGATTGAGAATGTGAAACTTTGATATTGAAAAATTCATTGAGTTATTTTAACTTGTTGATTCCGCGAATCAATCAATTGAAAATACGACTATGTATGACCACTTATTATGTTAAGTGATTTTAACAGATTGAAAATCCTTTTCAACAGATTGAAAAAACTTAGTTTATTCTTTTAATACTTAAATGTAAGTTTTTCATGCAGAAAAATGATTTTCAATGAGATGCAACATTTTAAGGTGCTTATCACACAATATAATGGCCTATCAAGAGATTAAGTGCTTAAACTTAAAACTTAATCATCTACACACCCACAACCTAAGCTATATCTATGTCTTCATCAAATCCACCAAGTGCTTCAATCTCCCCCTATTTGATGGAGACAAATAACCACTGCACCTGCAAAACAAGAATAACATACCAGAGACATATATTTTGTGGTGTGTGTGTAGTGACAGTTTTAAGCAAAATACTTCTCCCCCTATTTGACTGCATCAAATTGATTGTTTTAGTTACAGTCCAATGGGGCCACGTGGGAGCCCCGAATATAAAACAGAACATTAAAAACTAAGAAAAGAAAACAGAATAACAGAAACATAAAAAGTCTTCATTCGTCCCCGGGGCCTTGATTGAATTGCATTTCCACAATCCTGTTGTAAATGTCTTCTAGTTGATTATCAATATGCTTGGAACCTTGCAATGAAATTTTCATCCAAATAATGCTGCCTAGAGCCCTCGGAGCGACGAGTCATCTCCATATGCCTCCTTTGGTCTGATTGCAGTTCGCTCATTTGATGTAACATTGTTCTTTCGAACTAAGACAGAGGCGTGCCACAGTCAGGCGGTGGATTGTATGTAATCATTTCCAGTGGGGACACCTCTTCCATTGGATCAGATGGACGTGCTGCAGAAGTTCCAGGAATATCAGTGTTGATTCCTTCCTCTTGCTCTTCTTCTTCACTTTCTTCACTTCTCCCAGCATCTTCTTTCAAGATCCATTCACCATCAATTTTAATGAATCCCATTTTGTGAAGCACAAAATTATTTATTTCATTCGTTGGTCGGACGGTTTCAACAAGTTCTCCTTCTATATTGACACCAAAATGTGTTAAAAACTTAGAAATCAGAATAGCATAAGGATACCTGAAATCACTAAGTCTCTTGGCTTTGATCATGTGGTCCTTGATGACAAAGACCCAGTTCACCCGTATCCTGTGGTGAATGCAGTACATCAGTACTAAATCTCCTTCATTTAGCACTGCATGATTGCTTCCCCTGGGTGTGAGCTGCCAGGACACAATGAAGGCGAGAATCCTTTCTTCCGGCTTCGACTTCCCAGTATTGAAAGAACCGACGGAATCACGAGTATTCTTCATGCATGACCGAAAGTACTTGGACCTTATTAAATTCCTCCACATCTGAAGTGTATCCTTTGGTGACTTTTACACCAACATCCTTTATTCCAAGCAACCTCCTTCCGGATGTTGGGTGAAATTTCAATGTCTACACCTTTAACTTGGGTTTTCAAAGTGGAACCTTCAAAGGATAAATTTGTGAAGAAAACTTTAATCAAATCGGGATAAATCCTACCATTTAACTCCGAAACTTCTAAAGCTTTTGGTGTTGTAGTAGCTTTCGAATGCCTCCGAATCCTTCGGCATCAAACCAGGAAAACTTTAACATCTTCGAATGTTGACTTGCTTCCTGCTCAATTCATGGATAAACAAATCCATTTTCTCTTGGTCCCCATTGAACCAAGTTTCAATCCTTCCTTCAACATTCGTTTCTTGCCTTGCGAGTAGAAGACTCGCCTCTGCTGGACTTCTTCCTACCGAGACTTTGTGCGCTTGAGCATACTTGATTTTTGGGATGAGCAGAACAAAGAAGAACCGAGAAAAGAGAAAGTTCAAAGAAGGAAATAATACTACAGGAATAAGAATACACAAACCTTTCAGCTTCAAAAAATTTTGTCTTTACTGTTTTATTGCATCTGCGCAGTGATGATAAAGGTGGAGAGAGAAGAAATTGCTACTGAACCATTTAATTACCCTCACAGTAGATATCCAATCAGGGTCAATCAGCTTTTATTGGAAATCTTAGATATTAAAGAGAGTAGCTGAAGTTTATCTTGTTGTAAATGCTTTCAATTTACTCTGCAGAAATTGTTAAGAGACAAAGTACATACAACTAGCCCTAAAAAAATAATCAATTGATATTCCGTGAAACCAATTGATTTTGTAATTGCAGATACTCAGAAGTAAAATAAACCGATTGAATCGAAAATTAAATCGATTGTTTTGTGAAAGAAAATTATTCAGAGTACCATAAGTGGATTCAATCGATTGAATCGAAGATTTAATCGATTGATTTATAGAAAAAGGTGTGCAGAGCTACAAGATTAATGAAATAAATCGATTAAAAGTTTATCTAATCGATTGAACTAATAACATATCAATACCAGAGAGTAAGGATCAGGAAATCAACAGATTATTTAGCAATTTCAATCGATTGAAACAAATAATATCAAGTTATTCATGCAATTTATTAATCGATTGAACTTGTTATCAGCCTGTTAAAAAGCATACAATCACTGTAAGGAATTAGTTATGCAATACTAGATATATCTAGAATTCCTAATTCAGTCCTAAGCATATTAAGTCTATCTCTAGGAAGTGGTTTAGTGAATAAATCAGCTAACTGTTTTTTAGATTCAACGAATAAAATCTCACAGTCACCCCTAGATACGTGTTCTCTAATAAAGTGATGTCTAATTTCAATATGCTTAGTTCTAGAGTGTTGAATAGGATTCTTAGTTAAGTTTATTGCACTAGTATTGTCACAAACCAAAGGTACCTTGTTTAGAGTCACTCCATAATCTGTCAGTTGTTGCTTGAGGTAGATGCTTTGAGCACAACGACTCCAGCTGCAATGTATTCAGCTTACGCAGTTGACAGAGCAACACACGCTTGCTTGTTCTTGTGCCACGATATAAGACTGCTCCCGAGTAAATGACAAGTACCAGAGGTACTTTTTCTGTCCAATCTACATCCTGCAAAGTCGAATCAGAAAATCCAACAAGTTTAAGGGATGCACCTTCAGGATACCATAGTCCAACATTAACTGTTCCCTTAAGGTACTTCATAATCCTTTTGGCAGCGGTAAGATGTGATTCCTTTGGATTTGCCTGAAATCTTGCACAAAGGCACACACTAAACATAATGTCAGGTCTACTAGCAGTTAGATATAGTAGTGAACCAATCAAACCTCTGTATTTAGTTTGATCAACAGGTTTTCCTTTTTCATCTAAGTCTAGACAGCAGTTAGTAGACATGGGTGTAGAGGATTCCTTGCAATTGTGCATGTCAAATTTCTTTAACAATTCATTGCAGTATTTAGATTGGCTAAGAAAAATGCCATTTCTTAATTGTTTAACCTGGAGACCAAGGAAGAAATTCAATTCTCCCATCATAGACATTTCAAATTCACTTTGCATTTCTTTTACAAACTTATTACACATGGCATTATTAGTGGAACCGAAAATGATATCATCCACATACACCTGCACCAGAATAATGTCAGTTCCAGATTTCTTAATGAATAGAGTTTTATCAACCTCACCTCGCTTGTACCCTTGATCAATTAGGAAGTTACTTAACCTCTCATACCATTGTCTAGGTGCTTGCTTTAAACCATAAAGGGCCTTTTTCAATTTGTAGACATGGTCAGGATGCTTGTGATCTTCAAACCCAGGAGGTTGAGAAACATATACTTCTTCATTGATGAGTCCATTCAGAAAGGCACTTTTTACATCCATCTGTAGTAATCTGAAACCACTTATACAGGCATAAGCTAATAATAATCTGACAGCTTCAAGTCTAGCTACAGGTGCAAAGGTTTCATCAAAATCAATACCCTCTTGTTGGTTATACCCTTTGGCTACCAACCTAGCTTTATTTCTAGTAATAATGCCGTGTTCATCTAGCTTGTTTTTGAATACCCACTTAGTACCAATTACATTGATATCTTTGATTTTAGGAACTAATTCCCACACTTTATTTCTTTCAAATTGATTAAGCTCATCATGCATGGCACTAACCCAGTATTCATCATTTAATGCTTCTTTAACTGTCTTAGGCTCTATTTGTGAAATGAATGCCATATGATTACAGAATTGGTTAAGAGAATGTCTAGTAGATACTCCCTTATTGATTTGCCCGATGACATTGTCTAGAGAGAGATCTCTTGGGACAATCCACTCTTTAGGAAGCTCTTCCAGAATATCTTCTTCCTGTTCTTCAGTAATTGTTGGTGACTCAGCTTTTGCAGGGTCCACTGATGGATCACCTTCTTCAACAGTACACTGATCTGTGTTTCTGGCATGTTTCAACTGATAAGAATTATCAGTTAAATCTTCTTCATCTGTAGTACCTGTTGTTCTATTCTGCACCACTCGAGGAGACTCATTAAACACAACATGTACTGTTTCTTCAACAGATTTAAGTCTTAAATTGTAGACTCTCTATGCATGACCAAATTTCATTTGGATGTTTTGAAAATGATTTTCAGGAACAAATTGATTACACAAATTATTTTACTAATTTGGTCTTTAATATTCGTTTTGAAAATGCAATAGTAAAATGATCGATTAATACTTGAAAGAATAGATTGTTTCTGTATTGGAAGAGATCTAGAAGATGATACCAGAATTTAAATCGATTAAAACGAAAATGAGTCGATTAAATTTGATACCTTAGTGATTTTAGTTGATATAAATTCATTCTAATCGATTAAAACAGCTAAAACTCAAATCATGAGAACATTTTAATCGATTGATTCGCATTTCAATCGATTAAAACTGTACGGACAGATTTACTAATATCTTCTGTAAGTTATTTTAATCGATTAATACTGGTTTATATCAATTAAAACAATCAGTTTAGATAAACAGAACCTGATTCGTAGCTCTGAACTTCAAGGGATTCCCAGACTTTGTTCCTGCAAAACAAGTTAAGAATTTTTCTGGTACCCTTACGTATTTTGGGTCCTTAGGAGTCAATTTTCTGTTTAACATGCTTTGGAACCCATCTCTTCCTACCTTGCGGCACAAAATATTTTCTAGCATGACAGAATTTTATAGTATGTCCTTTCTTCATGCAGTAATGACAAGATGAGAAAGGGGATGCTGTTGTTTTTCTGTATGAAAAGAAGTTCAAATATTTTTTAGTTTTTACCCCATTCTTAGGTTTGTACCCGATTCCAGAATGTTCAAACACACAGTTTTGAGACCCAAGAAGTGCATCTAAATTCTCTTTACCTTGAGTAAATTTTGTCAAGGTTTTAATCAAGTAATCAACCTTATTTTGTAAAACAATACATTTTTCACAAATCTTATTAACAACAACATTATCCGCAAATGCATAGATTATATCTAGATGTTCTAAATTTGTTTTGCTTTCTAGTAGTTCTTTTTCCAGAACTTTAACTCTATTTTCTAACCAGTTATTTAAACCTTTCAACCGATTATTTATATGAGATAAATTTATGGCTTCACTATGCATTTCATTGAAAGCATTTAGTAATGTGTTGTAATTCATTTCATTCTCTGTAGGAGTTGAACTTACATGTGATGAAGAGGATTCACAGCCAGCCATCAAACACATGTTCACCTCTTCACTTTCGGATTCAGAGTTGGAAGATGAATCATTGTCTTGCCAGGCTATATAGGCCTTTTTCCCTTTGTATCTTGATTCTTTCTTGTTCTGATTCTTGGTCTTTTCCGGACAATCACTCTTTATGTGACCCTGTTTACCACAAGAATAACAAGTAATAGTATTTTGAACAGATTCAGTCTTTTTATCATTGTACCTTTTTACTTGGCCAGTTCTGTTCTTTCTTCTAAGAAATTTCCCAAATTTCTTAACCAACATAGTCAGGTTCTCTGATTCATCTTCTTCAGATTCACTGTTTTCTTCAATCGTCTTGAGAACAATATTTCTACTTTTCTTTTCTGCATTCTCTTGTTCTTTGAACCGATTGATTTCCAACTCATGTTCCCTTAACTTACCAAACAGTGAAGCGGTAGTCATTTCAGTCAAGTCTCTTGATTCCGATATAGTCGTCACCTTTGGTTGCCACGTTCTGTCCAAACACTTTAAGATTTTGATGTTCAACTCTTCTTTGTCAAAAGTCTTTCCTAACCCAATTAGATGATTGACTATGTGCGTGAACCTTTTACGCACATCTGCAATTGTTTCTCCTTGCTGCATTTTAAACAACTCATAGTCCCTCGATTAACTCATGCTTTCTTGCCCTTTTCACATCGGATGTTCCTTCATGTGTGACCTCTAAAATTTCCCACATCTCTTTGGCGGAGGCACACTCGAGACACCCTGAAAAACTCATCAAGATTTAAAGCAGAGGTAATAATATTTTTTGCGAGTATAATCATATTGGACTCTCCTATTTTCTACATTAGTTAATTCAGCCCAATCTTTTTCAACTACTTTACCATCTACTGTATGAGTTGGTTTGTAAGGACCATTAACAATTGTTTCCCAAATGCCTCTACCAAGAGATTCAATAAAGATTTTCATTCTAACCTTCCAGAAAGAATAATTCACACCGAGAAAAAAGTGGAGGCCTGTTTATGGAGGCTCCTTCGAAAAAGTCATCTTTCCCTCGGCCATTGGACCGATTTCTTGAGTAACTTACAAGAACCAGCTCTGGTACCAATTGAAAGAATTAATGGTTGAGTTCAAGAGGGGGGTGAATTGAACTTTAAAACTTTTTCGCAAAACTTACTTTCTTTTGGAAGAATGAGTTATCTTTATTCAATCTTTGCGAAGGTAATTTGGTTTAAACACAACAAGTTAATAGACGAGAAAATAAAAGAGATGAAAGAAGAATTTTAACACACAAATTTATACTTGGTTCACTCTAATCCAGAGCTACATCCGAGTTCTTGACAAACCAGTCAAGTTCCACTAATACCAAGTGAAAATTACAACCAGTAGATACTCACCAATCTACCCCAAGAACTATCTTGCAAACCCACAAGATAGAATCTTGAAAACCACCCAGTAACCAAATCCAGTTACTGTACCAAGTGCAGATCACAATCCAACCTGCACAATCACACTTTTACAAAAGAGTATGGAAAGAAAAAACCTGGACTTGAAGTTCTAATTGTCCAGAACAAATTCTAACAGCACTTTCTCTCTTTGATTGACCACAATTCTGATCACAGCACCTTATGATATGAAAAGATTCTTGAATGCAGAGAAAGTCACGTATATGAAAGTTTCACAGATTGATTTCACACATTTTCTCAAGTAGTGTGTTGTATATATTTTTCAAAAGATAGATCAATTCTGTATATATAGAGTAAAACAAAGAATCAAAATGTTTCATCTGTCAAAAACTGTTTCAGAGAGTCACAAGATCGATTAGTTTGAAAGTATAACAGTTTAGAAGAGACTCTGATCGATTAGAACTGAAGTATGATCGATCAGACCGAGTTATGATCGATCAGAATGAAACTATGATCGATCAGAATACATTTCAATCGATTGAAACCACGATTCAATCGATTGATTTCATTTAAAAGTTCATTCAATCGATTGTTTCGAGTTTTCAATGGATTGAAACGACTTTAGAAAAAATGACGACTCTCTGTTTCAATCGATTGAAATTTATTTCAACAGATTGAAATCCTGCAAACACTTAGTTAAAAATAGCCTCTCTGTTTTAACAGATTGAAAAATATTTCAACAGATTGATTTTCTGAAAAACTCTTAGACTGAAAAAAATAGTCTTTTTGTTTCAACAGATTGAAAAATATTTCAACAGATTGATTTTCTAAAAACTCTTAGACTGAAAAATAGTCTTTCTGTTTCAACAGATTGAAAAATATTTCAACAGATTGATTTTCTAAAAACTCTTAGACTGAAAAAATCTTTCTGTTTCAACAGATTTAAAAATCATTTCAACAGATTGAGAATGTGAAACTTTGATATTGAAAAATTCATTGAGTTATTTTAACTTGTTGATTCCGCGAATCAATCAATTGAAAATACGACTATGTATGACCACTTATTATGTTAAGTGATTTTAACAGATTGAAAATCCTTTTCAACAGATTGAAAAAACTTAGTTTATTCTTTTAATACTTAAATGTAAGTTTTTCATGCAGAAAAATGATTTTCAATGAGATGCAACATTTTAAGGTGCTTATCACACAATATAATGGCCTATCAAGAGATTAAGTGCTTAAACTTAAAACTTAATCATCTACACACCCACAACCTAAGCTATATCTATGTCTTCATCAAATCCACCAAGTGCTTCACAATTTACAATATTAACATATAAAAAACAATATATGTAAATAAAAGAGAAAAATTAAAGACAAATAAAAATAAAGAGAAAAAATAATATATGTAAATAAATGAGACATAAATTAAATATACAAATAAAATAAAGAGAAAAAATAGTATATGTAAATAAAATAGATATAAATAAAATTAAAGAGACATAAATAAAAGAGAAAACTTAAAAATATATAAATAAAATTAAAGAGAAAAAAATAGTATATATAAATAAGGAGACATAAATTAAAGAGACAAATAAAAATAAAGAGAAAAAACGGTATAAGTAAATAAAGGATACATAAATTAAAGGGAAAAAATGTATACGTAAATAAATGAATCAAAATGCTGGAGAAAAATGCTAGAGAAATTAAAGATTCGTAAATAAAATAGAACAATTATGCATGTGTACCTACAAACATAAATAAAAGAGAAATTAATAAATATCTCACATTGAAATGAGAATGGAAGGAAATATTGTAGAATTACTTATGAAAATGTAAATTATAACCTAAAAGGAGAATAGTAGGATGAAAGCAAGTAAAATAACACGAGTATATTTATAGGCACAAAAAATTGCATCAATAGGCATAAATGCATTCAATTTTGTAATTTGACCAACACTCCTAATGTTCCATCTCGTATAACTCTACAAGGAATCTCGTTGCACCCATTTTGAGCACCACTACACCCATTGCATGTCTAAGCAAAGGTGTGGTACCTTGAAATCATGCTTGTAGAGACGACTTTGGCTTGACTTGAAATCACGCTTCCTTACACGAGTTTAGTTAGGTTAAAATCATGCTTGGTTGCATGATTTTACCTTGAAATTGTGTTTTATTGCACGACTTTGGTTAAAATCATGCTTGATTATACGACTTTGGTTAAAATCGTGCTTGGTTGCACGAATTTAATAGAAATCTTGCTTGGTTGCACGATTTTTCTTGTATTGAACTTGTCTTTACTAGCACGAGTTTAGTAGCTTTTGGATTTACATTGAACTCATTTTTGTTGCACGATTTTAGGTGTAACTTTATTTCCACACATGTTTGTTGCCTAGTTTGCACAAAGTCACGTCTTTTTTATGATGAATAACATACTACAACATAGATATGCAAGTTAGGCAATAGGATTTCTATTTTGAGATGACAAGTTCAGTAGTATTTTCCATCACATTGTATAACATGAGTATGAAGGTGAATATCACGAGTTGATGAACCTGTTATTCAAGATATTATCGAAGACTTTACTGATAAAAAAGAAAATATATTTTTCGCTTGTTCAATGTATGAGAATGACGATGTCATGCTACATCATGGACAATCCTCTAATCAATTATTGTCGCCGCCGTCAAAAGAGGCGGTCAGAGCGACGTGATGATTTCGTTTGACTCGCATTTTTTTTAAAGAAATGGTTCAACGCCTTTAGGTTGTCCGATAACCGGGCTGGACCTAAAGGTGAGGTTTTCGAAAGGTTCGAGGAGTCGCCACCACTTTTTTTACCGAAAACATTGGAAAAGGAAAAAAAGAAGGCATTGGTTTAGAAAAACCAACTTTGGCCATTACAACCAGAGTCGGGTAAGGGAGTTAGTTACGTGTAGGGAAGGTATTAGCTTCCCTACGACGCCCCTTTTGGGTTCCCTATGATGGATTGTTTATATAAAGAAATAATAACTATAAATTGCGCTTTTACCCTTATTTATTTATTGCGGAGATTAAATTATTGACTACATAACCCTAAATGACTAATGCACAACGATATTATCTAAAAATCAATAAAGTAGAGAAGGGAGTGTATAGGAACCTTCGAAGCAAGCTTTTATAGTAAATTCTTTGAAAGAGGGTGCTTTTTGGCAATCCCCACGCTCTACAATGTTGATCGCTCTTCCTCGCAACACTACAGAATGTTTTCTAAGAACACTAAGAAACTCTGGAAATGCTTCAGAGGGGTCCTAGGAGAGTATTTCAAAAGAAGTGCAGAAGGGAAAGTTGTAGAATTGTGTGAAAAGAGTAAGAAAGTCCCCCCCTTTTATAGGAATTCGCACCTGTCAGGCCAGGACCGCCGTCTCGCCAAATGGGATGGCGGTCTTGCCTTCGGCAAGTGGTGAGACGGCCGTCTCGCCATTGGCGAGTGGCCAGACAGCGGTCTCGCCCTTAGCCAATGGTGAGACGGCGGTCTTGTTAAACAAGACAGCGGTCTAGCTAAACAAGACAGCGGTCTCAGCCCTTTAGGTGAAATTTCTTATTTTTCCTATACAAAAATTCTTCCTATTCTAATATGGGGCCTATTGATCAATCCTAGGGACCTTTTAGACCTTGCCCATCTTCGAACGGAAGTCTTCTGCTCTTTATTTTGAGGTCGGGCAAGATTTGACGTCTACAGCTGCCCCCCCTTCACCTGACTAGCCGACTGTTGGCTCGACATGCCAAAAGGATCAGCTGGAAGGTGAAGGAGTTAACCCTCTTACCCAGCTATCCTTCGAATGCGCCTTCCTACGGTAGCCGATCCTCTAGACGATAAATGTGTGTGCCTCCGGGATGCTCCTTCATGTGGTAGCCGACCCCTTTGGAAAAAAGGTGCGAACCTCCGGGATGCTCCTTCTTGCAGTAGTCGACCCCTCGGTTGATGAGTATGAACCCCCATCCGGTTGCTTGTAGTTTTGGGATGCTCCTTCTTACGGTAGCTGACCCCTCGGCTGACAAGTGGTAGAACCTCAGGATGCTCCTTCTTGTAGTAGCCGACCCCTCGATTGATGAGTATGAACCCCCATCCGGTTGCTTATAGCTTTGGGATGCTCCTTCTTACGGTAGCCGACCCTTGGCTGACAAGTGGTACAACCTCAGGATGCTCCTTCTTGCGGTAGTCGACCCCTCAGTTGATGAGTATGAACCCCCATCCGTTTGGTGCAGTCCACTTTATAGGACTGGTGGTGGTGGCAACTGCTCTAGTTCATGCGTCGTGATTTTGCCTGTGTGCAGGTCTTTGTCTTCGGGACCTTCCTTGTCCCGAAGTGGTGGTGGCGGCGGCTTACTGCTCTAGCTCATGCGCCGATTCTTGTGAGGATTGTATCTACTTGATATTCTATTTTTTGACTTTTCTGGTAAAGTCTTCTGGTGTGCTGGGGATTTGTTGGTCTTCTTACAACTGGTTGAGTGCTGGGAATTCTTTGTTTTTTGGCTTTTTGGTAGTGGTCATCCGACTTTGCTGGTTGTCGGGGATTTCTGGTGATTTTCAGTAACGCCTCTGAGCAGGTGGGCACTTTTGCTTGTCTGCCTTTTTTCTCTTTGTTGGGAGAATGGTGGCTAATGTCTTGGGATTAATCTCGCCTTTTTCCGCAATTTATTCTTTTTTCTCGTGATTTTGGATTTTGGCTTTTTTCCGGGATAGCACGTAAGCTATTTTACTTTTTAGTCTCTTTTTATTACGTTGGCATTTTCTTTTTCGGAAGAGAATAAAGACAAACAACTTTACCAAAATATTTTATTTATATATATCATGAAATTTGTACAATGATTATATATATACAATGATGTTCCTAAGGCGGCGGCGGGCTCGACTGCGAGGTTGAAGATGGCTCAGGAGGAAGAAACTGCCGAAGCATGTGTCTTTGAAACTTTTCCTAGCTTCGGATCATGCCAAGCACATGCTGGCCGATCGTATCTAGGCTCTGAATCACTCCCTCCTTCCTCTGGCTGATGGTCTCCAGTCGCGTCTCGAAGACATCCTGCCTCAGGGACATCTGGTCTAACTGTTGGCGAATGTCATCCATGTGACGGTGGATGCCAGGAAAACCATCCCCGTACTGTTACTTCTGTTGTTATTGCTCGAACTCTAGGGGTATCGAGAGCTCCTACGATGCATCCAGATCCTGGATGTCTAGGGTCATGGCGAGCGCCGGGTGGAGGGTCACCTGGGACCCCTGCTTGATGAGCATCCCCATGATGACGAGCATGGACACGCTAATATACTCGGGTCAGAGGATGGAGGGAATGTCCTCCCCGTTGGTGCACCCTGTCGCCGCCGTCAAAAAACGAGGCGGTCGGAGCGACGCGATGGTTTCGACCCTTTTTGTTTTTCGCATTTTTTATGGGTGGTTACAACGCCTTTAGGTTGTCCGATAACCGGGCTAACCTAGGGGCGAGGTTTTCGAAAGGGCGTCCTTGGGTTGTCCGATAACCGGGCTAACCCAAGGACTAATTTTGAGGGGTTCTATGGAGTCGCCACCGATGTTTTTACCGGAAACATCAGAAAAGGGGTTTTAAAAGGCGTTGGTTTTCGAAAACCAACTTTGGTCATTAGAACTAGAGTTGGGTAAGGGAGTTAGTTACGTGTAAAGGGAGTATTAGTCCCTTTACGATGCCCCTTTCGGGTTCCCTATGACAGGCCAGCTATTTTATTGATAAATAAACCGAAAAATACGCTTTTGCCCTTTTATTTGCGGAATTAAAATTTTACGACTACATGGCCCTATCTATTGCGTAATTTAAATAAAGCGGTAAAAAGGTGAGGGAGAAAGTAAAGACCTTCAAAGCAAGCTTTCTCTATTAATTCTCTTAAAAAAGAGGGTGCTTTATGGCAACCCTTCACTCAACAGCGCCGGAAACCTCTCGGAACGCTCAGAAATCACTCTAAAGACACTCAGAAGCTCCGGAAATGCGTCGGAGGGATTCTAGAGAGAGAAATCCTAGAGAGAAGGAGGAGAGAATGCTGTGGTGTGTGGAAATGAGGGGGGGAGGACCCCTATTTATAGGTTTTCGTGCTGTCAGGTGGCGAGACCGCCGGTCTCGTCTGACAGGGTCGAGACCGCCGTCTCGTCCTATCAAACGCGGCGAGACCGCCGTCTGGGGAAACGAGACCGCCGTCTCGTCCTTCGCAAGTGGCGAGACGGCGGTCTAGGAAGTCCAGACGGCGGTCTCGTCCCAACAAGGCGAGAAAACTTATTTTTTGGTACAGAAACTCCCTCCTATCCTAGTATGGGGCCTAATAGTCTCTCCTAATGGCTTGTTAGGCTTCGTCCATCTTCAAATAGGAGGTCTTCTGCTCTTTATTTGGAGGCCGGGCAAGATTTGGGGTCTACAGCTGCCCCCCCTTTACCCGACCAGTCGACTGCTGGCCTTTTGTGCCAAGGTGATCGATTGGAGGGTAAAGGAGTTGACCCTCTTGCCCGGTTGCCCTTCAGATACTCCGTCTTTGCAGCGGGTGATCCTCTGGGGAAATGTTGTGTTGTGCGCTTCTGGGATGCTCCTTTGACGCGGTAGCTGACCCCTTCGGTTGATGAGTACGAACCCTCATCTGGTTTGACGAGTATGAACCCCCGCCCAGTAAGCCCCCTTCTGTAAGGCCTGATGAGTACACACCCCCATCTGGTGTTTGACGAGTATGAACCCCCGTCTGGTAAGCCCCCTTTTGTAAGGCCCGATGAGTACACACCCCCATCTGGTGTTAAGCCTCCGGATGCTCCATCTTGCGGTAGCTGATCCTTTGGCTGTGGTGGCGGCTTACTGATTCTGATCACGCGCCGGTGAAACCTTGGGATGCTCCCTCGACGCGGTAGCTGACCCCTTGGCTGACGAGTATGAACCCCCGTCCGGTTATGTGCCTCTGGATGCCCCTTCTTGCGGTGGCTGACCCTTTGGCAATGGTGGCGGCTTACTGATTCTGACCATGCGCCGAATGTTGAGGTGTGTTCTCTTGTCTTTGTCTTTTCTGAGAGTGGTCGTCCGGTCTGCGCCGGGGATTCTATTGGTGTTCATCCAGCTTGTTGGTTGTTGGGTATTATTTGATTTTGATTTTTTGGGGGTGGTCATCCGACCTTTGCTGGTTGTCAGGGATTTTTGATGAGTGCCTCCTAGGTAGGTAGGAATCCTTTGGGGATTTGTTGATCTTGGTGACGCCTCTTGAGTAGGCGGATATCCATTGAGTTTATGGTAATGCCTCTGAGTAGGCAGATTCTTCATCGGAAGTGAAGACTTTTGGCTACATTTGTTTTGCCTTTTACTAGGCTGATATTCCCTTATGGGGATGCTAGCTCTTGCTTGGCAGGTCTTGCCTATGCGTAGGCATATGACATTCTGAGAATGAACTTGAAGTTTTGCCTTTTGTAGTAGGCTCACTGGGATGATCTTTCTTTTTTATTGATCCACCGGGGAATTGGTCGACTTCCCGGGGGTCAGATTTTGGTAGCCCTTTAGGGGAATGGAGTTTCGGCTCCTTAATTGATATGTGTGTGAGCTGGCTTTTGTGATGCTCTTATTTTGTTGGGGGGGGGAATGGAATTTCCGATTCCTTCTTTTTTTGTTGATTTTCCTTTTTCTTAGGTGACCTTCTTAGGGATTTTGATTTCCTGAAAGTAAGGATTTTTATTTGATTTCGCCTTTTTCCGCGATTTATCTCTTTTTTGTCGCGATTTTGAAATCTGGTTTTTTTATTGGGATAATGCGTGAGCCTTTTTACTTTTTAGTCTCTTTTCATTACGCTGGCTTTTTCCTTCTTTTACTAGGGATGAAGTTTTCTTTCTTTGGTGATCCACCAGGGAATTAGTTGACTTCCTGAGGATCTGATTTTTTCTGGGATGGAGTCCTGGCTCCTTGATTAATGTTGATGCGAGCTGACCTTATGAAGATTATGGAGATTTCCTTATTCATCCTTTTTGTAGGGAGATCCACTTGGGGATTTTTATTCGACCTTCTCTGTTGCGACCCTTTCTTTTGGATATCTGCTGGGGATGCAAGGGTTTTCTTCTTTTTTCTCTTTATGTTGAGCCCTTGATGGTATGGAGATCAGACTCTTTTGACTGTTGATGATGATGATGATGATGGGCTCTTGGAGCCTTTATTCTCCGTTGGGGAGTGTGGAGGAGACTTTGGGTGAGTGTGCTCGATGACTCATGTGATGGTAATGCTGAGCCGTGAGGAGTATTTTTGTTTTGCCTTCGGAGTAGGCAAGGATCCTCTTGGGGATGACTAAGCCTTTCCGTCGGCTTTTCTTTTATGATGTCTTGATGATTGTGCCCTCTTTTATTAGGTGATGATTGGAGCTTTGGCTTCTGGAAGCTTCTTATGACAATTCGCTCTTCTTTCTTGAGAAATGTTTGAAGACTTCTTACTTTCTCGTGCCTTCTTTTCTGGGTAGAAGGACGATAGCTGGAGCTCTTGATTTTCAGAAGCTCTTATTCTGCTGAGTCGCTTGATTGACGACTTGCTTCGTTTTCTTGAGGGCATTATTTGGAGACTCAGTCTCAGTGATCCTGTTTTCAATCACAAACATGGAGCTAGTCTCCTTATATGCATGAATGCTTTTCATTTTTTGTTATTTGTCTGAAGTAATTTTTATTTCTTTCATTTTTAACATTGACAAAGTCGTTTTGTGCGACTACTTACAAAGTCGTTTTGTGCGACTACTTGTGTGTGAATGCCTTGAATGCAATCTATTCTTTTTGATCGATGCATCTGGAAAAGTGACTGGCATTCTCCTGCTGGAATTTTTATGATTATGATGAAGGGCCCCTCTCTTTTATTCATATTTTGGTTTAGCCCTATCTTTTGCCTAGACCGCCCTTTTGGGGTTTTCGATCTAGCGGGCTGCCTTAATTTTTGCCAAGGATATCTTAGCGGGCTTTTCCCTTTTTTGTGAATGCCCTAACTTTTGCCTAGACCGCCCTTTGCGGGTTTTCGATCTAGCGGGCTACCCTAACTTTTGCCTAAGAATCTCCTAGCAGGCATTATTCTTTTTATTGTCATTTTTTCTTTCTCTTTTTTTTTTGAGAGATAGGAGCCTATCATATGCATGCAATGTTTGCGATGTGCATCCTATAATACTATTTCAATTAATTTTTCAAAAGGATTAACCAATGTGCTTTTATTTCTGATGGGCTGTAATGATTTCGTCGTCTTGACTTTGTCGTGACCGAAGAATGATTGTGTTGATTTCAGAGCGACTTGCCATGTCAGTGCGCCCCTCCCTTTCCTTGGGGATGTCGATCCTCCTATTGATTACTATCTCCACATTTCCCTACTAATCACTAGAATGTCGTAGTGGTAAGGGTCAAGAGAAAAGAAGGAAGAGGATATTTAATTCAAAGGCTTGTGTTTTAGATTTGTTTTATTTTGACAAAAATGGTTTTTGTAAGCACGGCTAGCCAAGGTTGGTTAGAGTTTTTAGGCTAGTTTAGACAAACGTTTTGTTTATGGAGTGGCGTCTTATTCTATGGCGCTTGTTATGACTGGTTGACTTCCCTAGTCTGCCCTTTGGGTTTTCAGCTTAGGATGTTGTGTTTTGGCCCTATCTTTTGTCTAGGTTCCTTCTTTTTGTATATTTTCGGGGAATCCTAGCGGACCTTATTTTGTAACCCTAATTTTTGCCTAGGCTACCCTTTTATGGTTGTTCAGGTTTCCTAGCGGGTTTACCCTAACTTTTGCGTAGCCCCCTTTGTGGGTTTCCTACCGGGTATCTTGCCCTCTCTTTTTGGCCTTTAGCTTTTTATGGGCTTCATTTGATTTTTGTTTTCTTTTTGCACAACATTGGCGAAACACGGCTTTATTTATGACGAGGTAAAACTTTATTTTGTGTTTCTAGTCAATCAGTGGTGATGAGTGGTTTGACTTTTATTTTGGCGCATTTTGATTACTTTGACGCACTTTTGAAAGCGTTTGCTTAAACATGGTTATTAATGAGGTTCAGACATTAATAACAAGAAGAGAAGCAGATAGTAAGAATGACATTCTTTGTAATTAATAGGGAAATATGTGTCCTACAATGCTCGGGGGTCGGGCTAGCCCCGAGGAATAATCTCTAATAGTCATTGGATTTACAAACCCTAAGAATTAGAAGGAGAACACCTAATGACTAAAGTCGCTTTTGACGCTTGAACCCCTCTATCTGATTTGAGGTGCAGAGGGGAGACTTCCCTTTTCTCCGTGCAGCTTGATCCTTTGTAGGGTAGATCTTCAAAGGATTGTCTTTAAAATCTGGTGGCTCCCTTATTCCTTGAGAGTTTCTAATGAGCCCTTGGTTTGGGCGATATCCATGTTTTCTCATCATGTGGGTCACCTTCATATTGTTGGGGAAGTTTTTTCATATTGGCAAAAGATATTTCAAAGGTCCTCTTCGGCCGCATCCATTCAAGGTAGGGCAGACGACTTACTGATCCGAATGTCGCTTTTAGTTCGAACCATGACCAGCTTGTCGCCTACCGTGAGTTTGTCTCTTTTGGTGGAGCGTTGAAAGAACTGCCTTAGCGTCATGAGTCCAAAGTCTTCTCAGTTTCCCCTTTGGATTATGTTTTTCTTCGGTCTTTTTATTTTTTCTTTATTTGTAGGAGCGTCGTCTTGTAGCTCCTCGGGGGAGTAGATTCTACTTCTAATCCTGCCCCCCAATGCCGGCTATGCTGGAGATATCCTTGTTAATGGGCGATGTTTTTGGTATCTCCATGGTACCTCCTTATTCGATTCGAGGCGTGAACAAAATGTAATGGCATCCTTGCCCCCTTTTCCTTATTTACTCAGATGGCCAACGGTTGAGGCTTATTATCCTCCTTAGGCGGATCAACCGTTGGGAATAACTTGATGACAAAATGTTTGCTCTTCATCTTATTCCGATTTGTGAAAAGCACATCGATTAATCCTCTCTTTTTATTATCTTATTTTTACTAAAGTGAGAATGAATGTAATTTGTGAATGCAATTTATGAATGCAATAGACAATTGAAGAGATGATGAAAACAAACAATTTTATTTATTTCATCCAGACAGTGTACATTCCTCAATTTAATGTTTCGAAGTACATTTTTTTTTTTGAATAAAAAGCGGAGAAGCTTAAATGAACCCATAGGCGGGTAAAATTTATACGTATTTCCTTTTTTGACTTCCCGTGTATGGCATGCGAATGCCCTAATCCTCTTTTCATAGTATTGAGGAATGTCCACTTCTTCAATTGTCTATTTTTAGATGCATGTTATGAGGATGAAGTTTGGTGGATGCATGTATGCAAGTGTTTGTTTATTATCATGTTTTATTTTCTGACATGATGTATGATAGTGTTTGGGATTTTTGTGTTATTTTTTTTTTTTTTGTATGCGGGTGAGGGCATGAAGAATACCAGCCGCTTTCTAGAATGCAAAATGATTTTTATTGAATGATTTATGAGATGGATATTCCTTAAGACAATGGCTTAGGTATCCTCCTTAAAGCTTATGCTTTGTGGGGTATCCTACCCACCTCGGTGTAATGGTTCCTTCCCTATCACAGATTTGACAAGTATAATGGCAATCACCATCACACCTTAGTACATTTGTCCCTTCCTTGTCGCGAAGGTTACAAATGTGCTTGGGGCCTCTTTCGCCATTGTCTTAGGGATATCTAGTGCTCCCTAGAATGAATGTATTTATGCATGCACCAGTACAAATGGGCGATAGATGCTCAAAGTGCGATAACTTTTGACTGGGATGTCCAATTTGGACGCACAGCATATCAAAACGAAGAGAAAAAAGTGAAGAATCAAGCTGCAAATACCTGTAGGGGATTTGGCCCAGTAATTTTCCCAAAAAACGCCTCTAAGACCCATTTTTTAGGGGTTTATTAAAATGATGCGTATGCATACTTTCCTTATGCATTCATTTTCTCTCTTGGTTTTTCCACTTATGATGTAATATGAATGATACGACTTTGTCAAAATTATTTTTATAAATGTTTTGATTTTGTTTATTATTATTTTATTTATTTTGGATTTATTTTATAACATTTTATCTCTTTTGTCGGACTGCGTGGCTACTTAGCTTACAAAGAACCTAAAACCAGGCTAGCTAAAAGGCAGACTGTCCGAGATAAAATATGGCTCTATGCGAAAAATATTTAGCGTCCCTTATCTCTTCTGTCGGAACTGCGTGGCTACTTAGCTTACAAAGAACCTGAAACCAGGCTAGCTAAAAGGCAGACTGTCCGAGATAAGGGTGTTTATTTGCGAAAGTATTTTTTTGTGATTTTTGTTCTGTTGTTTGTTTATGCTATGCAATCAAATGCAACAAACAAATGCACATACAATTCACTCATCCGTGAACAGGCGAGAAGTCGTTTTAATCACAAGGTAGGGTTTTCCTGCAGAAAAGTGCATTGGTGAGGGTTGGTTCTAACTGTTCTCACCAGGCTAAGGTCCCCAAGGTGCCCCCATTATAGGGTCCCCACTCTCCAGCCGTCCGACTATGCTTAGCACTAAGGCCGTAGTCAGTCTTGTTGCCAAAAGAGGAAGGTTATCACCTTGAGTGGTGGTTTCCGATCACAATGGTGGGCTCAAGGCCCTCACTACAGCGAACCGTACCTGCCACCCACTCCCTATGGTTTTCTCACTTGCCCTCGGGTATAGAGGGAACTGTTGTGTGCAAAGGTTTGTGTACAATTTGTATTTCACACAATTGCGGAAGTATAAACAGACAACAGTTATTAAAGCCAAGCAATAAAACATGTTATAATACAAGTTAAGGGAAAAAAACGTTATTTTCTTGGTTTATTTATTTTTAAGCCGGCCCATCACTAAATGGGATCAACTCTCGAGGCTTCCCCAGTGGAGTCGCCATCTGTCGCCGCCGTAAAAAAACGAGGCGGTCGGAGCGACGCGATGGTTTCGACCCTTTTTGTTTTTTGCGTTTTTTATGGGTGGTTATAACGCCTTTAGGTTGTCCGATAACCGGGCTAACCTAGGGGCGAGGTTTTCGAAAGGGCGTCCTTGGGTTGTCCGATAACCGGGCTAACCCAAGGACTAATTTTGAGGGGTTCTATGGAGTCGCCACCGATGTTTTTACCGGAAACATCGGAAAAGGGGTTTTAAAAGGCGTTGGTTTTCGAAAACCAACTTTGGTCATTAGAACCAGAGTTGGGTAAGGGAGTTAGTTACGTGTACAGGGAGTATTAGCCCCTGTACGATGCCCCTTTCGGGTTCCCTATGACAGGCCAGCTATTTTATTGATAAATAAACTGGAAAATACGCTTTTGCCCTTTTATTTGCGGAATTAAAATTTTATGACTACATGGCCCTATCTATTGCGTAATTTAAATAAAGCGGTAAAAAGGTGAGGGAGAAAGTAAAGACCTTCGAAGCAAGCTTTCTCTATTAATTCTCTTAAAAAAGAGGGTGCTTTATGGCAACCCTTCACTCTACAGCGCCGGAAACCTCTCGGAACGCTCAGAAATCACTCTAAAGACACTCAGAAGCTCCGGAAATGCGTCGGAGGGATTCTAGAGAGAGAAATCCTAGAGAGAAGGAGGAGAGAATGCTGTGGTGTGTGGAAATGAGGGGGGGAGGACCCCTATTTATAGGTTTTCGCGTTGTCAGGTGGCGAGACCGCCGGTCTCGTCTGACAGGGTCGAGACCGCCGTCTCGTCCTGTCAAACGCGGCGAGACCGCCGTCTGGGGAAACGAGACCGCCGTCTCGTCCTTCGCAGGTGGCGAGACCACCGTCTCGTCAAGCGAGACGGCGGTCTCGCCACTTGCATGAGGCGAGATGGCGGTCTGGGAAGTCCAGACGGCGGTCTCGTCCCAACAAGGCGAGAAAACTTATTTTTTGGTACAGAAACTCCCTCCTATCCTAGTATGGGGCCTAATAGTCTCTCCTAATGGCTTGTTAGGCTTCGTCCATCTTCAAATAGGAGGTCTTCTGCTCTTTATTTGGAGGCCGGGCAAGATTTGGGGTCTACACACCCCCATCTCTCGGCCAGCGGGGTGATGAGGGGATCCATGAGGATGGCTCCAACGGGGCGGCTCCCCTGAAGTCCTTCAGAGCCCTCAAGAAGAAGTAGTCGGGGTTACACCAGCGTCCGTGTAGCATGTAGTGCAACACGAAGAGATCAGGTGAGTGATCTTCCCCTGACTCTCCTTCCGTGCATGGATAGTCCCCGCCAGCAGCTTATGGCAGATGCGGAGAGGAGGGCTGAGTGCTGACCCTTTCATCAGGGCCGGTAGAATCTATGACCTGGTGAGATTCTCCCATATCTCACCGGTTGTGAGGGCAGTCGGCCGCTCACAGATAGCTCCTTGATATTCCGGCATCAGGGTGTCCGCGAGCTGGTTAAAGCCCATGGTGATGTTGAACTCATCCAGTGTCATCGTCCGGTAGGTCCCGTTCATGTAGTACGAGACCATCCTCGTCGGAGGGACACCCGGGAATATCATAGGCATGTCGATCATCGTGACGGAGGCGAGGAACTCCATCACAACTTGCTTGTAGATGCGGGTCGGAGGGTCTTGGAGGAGGAAGTCCCACCCGATGCTATGGATGTAGCCTTGTACATCCTCTTCCCAACCGAACTCGGCCATGATACCATAGTCTAACCACAGCATAGGGTGCCAAGAGTAGCCCCTAATGTGTTCCATCCTGGCTTGGTGTTGTGGCATGAGCTGAGTAGGATCTGGAGGAGCCTGTGGTGCGGGAGCGCTCGGGCCGGATCCCTGACCTCTCTTTCGGGGCCTGAAAGATTCTCCTTGTTGCATTTTGTTCAAAAACACTCAAAGATGTATGAGAATGTATGAGAAGATGCGGGAATGGAGTGTTTTAAACTGACCCAAAAGCCCCTTTATATAGAAAATTTTATTTTTGGTTAGGACCGCCGTCTGGGATTCGGGACAGCAGTCTCGAATTTTTGGAGTTCAGTACCGCCGTCTGGAATGTCGAGACGGCGGTCTCGCCCTTTGCGATGTGGCGAGACGGCCGTCTCACCAAGCGAGAAAGAGGTCTCGCCTATAGCAAATGGCGAGACAGCAGTCTCGCCATTGATGGATGGCGAGATGACGGTCTCCCCAAGCGAGACAACCATCTGGACCTTTCGAAGGGATTTTTTTTTTAGGAAAATATAGGACCTTGTTCAAAAACATCTATGCATGCAATGTTTTCATGTTATGTGTCCTATAATGATACTTCGTTAATTTTTCAGAAGGATTAACTAGTGTGTCTTTTGAAGACGAGGTCCTTCTAATGTCATTTTTTAGCTGTACTTGCTTGTACCATTCCGGACTTAATATGACCGAAGAATTACTATTGGTTGAGGAGCAAACTTGCCATGTCAGTGCGTTTTTCCTTCCTCAAGAGGTTTCAATCCTCTTATTGATTATATGCCTCCATATTCCCCCACTAATTATTAGAATGTTATGATAAGGGTCAAGAGAAGAGAAGTAAAAGGATAATTTATTCAAAGGCTTGTGTTTTAGACGGTTGAATTTTTATTTAAAAGGGGTTTTGTAAGAATGGTTGGCCAAGGTTGGTCAGAGTGTTTAAGCTGATGTTAAACAAACGTCTTGCTTTGAGGATTTATGTCTTAGCCAATTTCTATTACTTTTTATGGATGATTGACTTCCCTAGACTACCCTTTGGGTTTTCAGACTAGGATACTTGATGAAGATCTTATTGAATTACTTAAACAAAGATCTTGTTGATTTGATGAAGTCAAAATGAAGTCAAAGGCTACTATGTTGCAGTTAAAGGTCAATTAGATAAAAGGGTAGAGTGATTAGTGAGTCTGGATCTTTACTTAGGTATAATCATTTTTATCTCTCTACTGCTTGAGGTTTCTTCATTTAAAAGATTTTGCAAATGCCTCTAAAACGTGTCTAATATCTTAAAAACAAAGTATTTTGTTAAATGGTTTTTAAGTAACTATTTTAACTAATAGTATATGATCTTTATCAGCTAAAATGTTCTTAACACTTTTGAACCAGGTTTTTAACTGATATGTTTCGAAATAATCGATTGTTTTCATTAGAAGGAATTTTGAAAACCTTTTGCCAGTATTTCAACTGATATAGAATTGATATAATCGATTAAAATGACTTAGAATATTTTGAAAAGTGTTCTGGCAGGATTTTAATCGATACAAACTCGAAATAATTGATTAAAATAACTTGAAGTGTTTTGAAAGTTGTTCTGTCAGTATTTTAATCGATACAGATGCGAAATAATTGATTAAAACAACTAAGAGAATTTTCCAGAATGTTTTAATCGATTAAAACAAGTATGTAATCAGTTAAAATAACTTAGAAAGTTTTATGAAATCTTTTGGCAGAATTCTAATCGATTAAAATGTGTTTCAATCGATTAAAATAACTAAGTGAACTTTTTCCAAAAGTGTTTTAATTGATTAAAACAGATTGTTATCAGTTAAAATCACTTAGAAAGTTTTATGAAAATCTTTAGCAGTATTTTAATCGATTAAAAGACGAAACAATCGATTAAAACAATTTGAAGGATTTTTTGCAAAGAGTTTTAATTGATATAAACGTTGTCATATCAGTTAAAACAAATCTGGAAAATAATCAAGAACATTTTAACAGATTAAAAGAAGTTTTAACAGATTAAAACAAGACTTTTAACAGATTAAAAGATTATTTTAACAGATTAAATAAACCAGTAGTTTGGAAAAACTTCTATATAAAGAGAATTGCTTGAACATTTTAAAACACATCTTTTTGCAATCAATCAAGCAATCATAAGTGCTACTTTCTAGAGAGAATCGCGCTAGTTTTGTGAAGTTCTTAGAAGTTCTTTCTTGAGGCAATATTTGCATTCTTTTGGTAAAGAAACTCATTCTGCAGAGCTGCATAAACCTGGTTTGGGTGTTCTAGTTTCTTCTCTTTGTTTCTTTACTTTTCTTTTCTGTATTGTGTGTGCCTGGAAGTGTAGGCACTGGTTTCTGTGGTTGGAATTTGGCTGCAGGGTTGTTCAAGAATTGGAAATTGGTTCTTGGTGAAGGTTTAGGTGCAAGGACTGGAATTTTGGTTCTTGTGGTAGATTGAGTGTGTGATTGAAGTTGTAATCTGTAAAACGTTCAATCTAGTGGAACCTAGCTGGAATTTGGCTGGAAACTGGATGTAGCCATGGGATTGGGTGAACCAGTATAAATCTTGGTTGTATCTTTCTAAACCTTACTCTCTTTAATTCTGTCACTGCCTTTACTTTGATTGTTTGCTGTTTTTGATTCAAGAATTTGTTAGAATACTTATTCTTTGAAATAGATAATCTGTAAATTGCGAAAATCTTTCAAAAATCAATTCACCCCCCCTCTTGATCTCAGCCTAAATTTCTAACAATACTGTGTTTTGGTCCTATCTTTTGTCTAGGTTCATTTTTTCTTGTTTTGGGAATCCTAGCGGACCTTATTTTGTAACCCTAACTTCTTCCTAGGCTACCCTTTATTGTTGTTCGGGTTTCCTAGCGGGTCAACCCTAATTTTTGCGTAGCCCCCTTTGTGGGTTTCCTACCGGGTAATTTGCCCCCTTTTTTTTGGCCTTTGGCTTCTATGGGCTTCTTTTGATTTATTATTTTTTATACAATCTTGGCAAAACATGGTTTTATTATGATGAGGTAAAACCTTATTCTGTATTTCTAGTGAATCAGCTTGATTATTATTGCGATGGCGTGTTTTGATTATTTCGACGCACTTTTGAAAACGTTTGCTTGAACATGGTTATTTTAGGTCTATTCATGAATAGTAAGAAGAGAAGAAAATGGCAAGAAATGTATTCTTATTAATTAATAGGGGAATATGTGCCCAAAAGATGCCCGGGGGTCGGGCTAGCCCCAGGGGATAACCTCTAACAATCATGGGGTTTACATCCCTTAAGAAAGGAAAAAGAACTCCTAATGACTAGAGTTGCTCTTGACGCTTGTATCCCTCCGCTTCGGAAGATCTGCTTGAGTGTGCGGAGGGGAGACTTCCCTTTTCTTCTTTCAGCTCGACCCTTTGTAGGGTCATATCCTAGGCCATGCTTTAAAGGATTATCCTTAAATTCCGGGAGCTCCTTTGTTCCTTGGGAGTCTGCCCCGAGCCCTTGGTCAGGATGGTAACCATACTTCATCATCATGCAGGCTACCTTCGTATTACCGGGAAGTCTTTCTACATTGGAGATTTCAAGTGCTTGAAAAGATGTTTCAAGGGCCTCTTCAGCCACATCCACATAGGATTGAGTAGACGGTCCATTGATCAAGATATCATCTTCTGCTTGGACCGTGACTAGTTTGTCATCTACTATGAACTTGACTTTCTGGTGGAGCGTTGAAGGTACTACCTTAGCGTCATGAATCCAAGGTCTGCCAAGGAGACAATTATATGTTGGAGTAATGTCCATCACATGGAAATCGACGTTGAAGATAGTGGGTCCGACTTGGATTGGCAGATTGATTTCCCTCACTACTTCTTGTTTGGATCTGCGAAGGCTCGAACGATTGTGCTGCTTGGGCGCATGCAGGTTCCTTGAATGGTCAACTTTTCAAGTGTGCACTCTGGCATCACATTTAAGGACGACCCGTTATCCACAAGAACTTTAGCGATGAGATATTCCTTGCATTTAATGGAAATATGCAAGGACTTGTTATGTCTCGACCCTTCTGGAGGGAGTTCTTCATCTGTGAAGTTCAGGTGATCGCTAGCTGTGATGTAGCCGACGATCCTCTCAACTTTTTCTTGGGATATTGTATGAGGTACCTGCGCTTTGCTCAAGACCTTCATCAGGGCGTTTCTGTGAGGTTCTGAACTCATTATTAGGGATAACAAAGTTATCTTTGCTGGTGTATGATTGAGCTTGTCGATGATGGAATACTCGCTCCGTCTTATGAACTGGAGTAATTCATCGGTCACCTCCTTGGATTCTTTATTTTCCTTTTCTTCAGTCTGTTTATTTTTCCCTTTATTCTTGGGGGTATCTTCTTGTGACTCCTTGGGGGAGTATATTCTTCCGCTTCTAGTCATGCCCCCAATGCTGACTATGTTGGAGATGTCCTCCTTTATTGGTGAAGATTTGTCGTATCTCCATAGTACAACTTTATTTGAGTCATAGGGGAAAGGAAAAGCACAAATAATCGCAAAGTCGTCCTTACCCCCTCTTCCTTATTGACTTTGATAACCAACGGTCGAGGCTTATTGTCCTCTTGGGGTGAATCGACTGTTGGAGAGAGCTTGATTACGAACGATTTTCTCTCCATCCTTCTGATTATGGAAGACATATTAGTTAATCCTTCCTTTTTTATTATCTTATTTATTAAAAGTGAAGGAGGGATAATCAAGTATGCAAATGAATGAAATGCATGCAAGTAGACAATTGTTGAATAAAAGGAAATTTTATTTATTTATAGAAAGTGTACATTACCCTACACCATGTTACGAAACACTTTTTGACAGAAACGGAAAAGCCTAAAGAAACCCACAAGCGGGTTCTAATTTCTATGTAATTCCTCTTCGGCTTCCCGTACATGATGAGTGAGTGTTTCAGTCTGCCAGTGGACCGCCTGACTCATATCTTCGCTATACTTTTGAGCCTCTTTAATCTTCGCCTCTTGTTGGACGACCAAGGCTTGTAAATTATCGAGTCTCTCAAGGGCTTGGTCTCTTTCTTGTAGCACTTGGCCATACTGAGCTAACCCGTCTCTTTCTTTGCAGTGCAGCTCAGTAAGGCTTCTATTAAGTCTCTGGGTAGTCTCCCGTCCTTGACGTATCTCGAACCGAGTCCTTGCGAGATCTTGTAGCATTCCCTTGATCATTTGAGCCTGTTTCGCACATTCGGCCTCAAGGTGTGCTGACTTGGCGGTTATTCCTTGAAGTTTATTATCCGAATTTAATCTGGAAACTTTGGATGCTTCAATAACCTGCTCACTGGAGTCAGCACATTGGTCCTTGAGGCGCTCTATCTCTTGATCTTTCTTCTTGCACTACCTTTGTAGACCGTTTATAGTGAGGATATATTCTTGCTCTTTTTCTTCAAGGGCCCTCATCTGGGCTCCCATGATTTCTATCCTCTGGGTCAAGGCATCGACTTGGCTTTGGAGCTCTCCACTGGCTAAAGGCGCAGTGGGTGGGGCGGATGGTTGTGGCATCCCTCTGTTTCTCCTCCACTCCTCATAGTCACTGGAGACAGCTACTCGAGATTTTCCTAGCTCTCTATCTCCCATGAAGACTAGTTTCTCCCATGCTCTTCGCACAACAAGTGAGTTCGCAATAGTGCATGGGTCTCCGAAGAAACACAGTCCTATGAGTTCTTCCCGTGATAATGCAGTTTGGGTTCTCATGAGTTGTCTCATAGCCACTTTTGGAGAATAAGTTATGCAACCTCTGAGACTTACTAACGGTACGCTCGGATAATCCCCACATCTGATGAGGATAGGGCCAGGTCGGAACCAAGGACATGCCCAGGATAAACGGTTGGCATCCCATTGTTCCAACTCAACCTTCCACTCCATGGTTAGACGTCAGTGGAGAGGGAATTTTGAAAAGCTCTTCAAAGGTTCGGGGAACATCCCCATGTGACTAGTGTTAGAATCACGTAGCAGAATGTTTGCATTTACGGACAAAAACCAAGAGGGGGGGTGAATTGGTTTCTTAACAAAAATTAGGGTTTTAAAATTTTCTCCAAATTTCACCGATTAAAATGTTGTGTAAAGTAAATAGAGCAAGGATAGAGTATTACATAGATGATTTATACTGGTTCGGATCAAAAGACCCTACGTCCAGTTGCTAATCACTCAAACAGAGGATTAACGTTGTCACTATAATCACAGTTATACAATCAGATTACAAATGAAAAGATAAGGTAAAGAATACACCTCTCTTGAGTCACACAAGAGATGAACACCTCCTTTGAATCCCACAAAGGATGAAGAACAACTTTCCCTAGAGACGGCACAACACACAATCCACCAAGAAAACCTACTCAGTGATTCTTATTGCTTCTAGCCACACTAGGTTTCAAAAGCCCCTTTTTCCTCCAACAAACAGTTCTCTGGCAGTCAAAACTCTCAACTTTTGTTTGAAAAAGGTTGTTCTGGTTTGCAGAGAGCCTTAGAGAACCTTAAGTAGAAAGATTAGGGTTTGGGAATTGGGGATTTTCGAAATCAGAAGAATTGGGAATAGGGTTTTCGAAACTTGGTCCAATTTTGAAATTCAAAACACATATCTGACTGAAATAATCGATTATCTTGAGTGTTAGTCAATTATTCCAGAGCCAAATTCGCAGGGAACCCAAAAAAATTTCAGTTTAATTGATTAACTGGGCATTTAATCGATTAACAACCCAGTTAATAGATTAACAGGGTGTTTAATCGATTATTCCAGAGAGCAGATGCTGAAAATAGTTTTCTCTCTGTAATAATGGATTATCTTGCCATTTAATCGATTAATCTAGTGTATTTTTGATAAAAATGAGTTTTTAGAGCTTTTAAATAGTGAACTATGTGCTTGGCTATCTTGGACTCTAATATTACGGACTCAAAATCATAAAAACGAGTTATTACATAACATTACAAGTCTTCATATCTTTAAGTCCTTTATTCTTGAATCATCATCAAAATATACAAGCTTCATATCCATGTATGTTCAACATTCATATCCTTGTATGTTCAACAATCTTCCCCTTTTTGATGATGATCAAAATTTCCTTTAAAGCCCTTTGTAATAACCTGTTTTCTCTGTAACCACTAACAAAAACATTAAACATACCAGATAACATTTAAATTTAATAAACATAAGAGGCTTTAAATAATTTCTCCCCCTATTTTGATTATAATAAAAAATAAATGAAAAGCTCCCCCTCAACATATGCATAATAAAAATAAACAACTCCCCCACAAGCAATGCAAACATAGAGTTCTTATTGAATAAAACAGTACAGTACAAAATGCAAAGATTGATCAGTTAAGCATATTTTTAGGCTATTTCTAATATTCCTAAGTCTATTTTATGTTCATAGAATCTATCCTTTGGAAGAGGTTTGGTAAATATATCTGCTAATTGATGCTTTGTATCAACATATTCGATTTTAAAATTTCCTTTACTAATGTGATCTCTTAAGAAGTGATGTCTAATCTCTATATGCTTAGTTCTAGAGTGCATTACTGGATTCTTAGTAAGATTTATTACACTTGTATTATCACACATCAAAGGAATATCACTTAGAAAGATACTATCGTCTTTTAATTGTTGTTTCATCCATAAAATTTGAGCACAGTAATTACCAGCTGCAATATATTCAGCTTCAGTAGTGGATAAAGCAACACATGCTTGTTTCTTAGAATGCCAAGACACTAATGATGATCCTAACAAATGACATGTTCCACTAGTACCTTTCTATCTATTTTACATCCACCATAATCAGCATCAGAATAACCTATTAAACTAGGAGTAGCTTCAGATGGATACCATAAACCAAAACCTGTAGTTCCTTTTAAATATTTTAAAATTCTTTTTACTGCAGTTAAGTGAGATTCTTTTGGACATGCTTGAAAACTAGCACACACACAAACAAAATGCATAATATCAGGTCTACTTGCAGTTAAGTATAACAGTGAACCTATCATACCTCTATACATAGATTGGTTAATTTCCAAACCTAATTCATCCTTGTCTAAATAGCATGAAGTTCTCATGGGTGTGTTAGCTTCCTTTGAAGTGTCCATTCCAAATTTCTTGAGAATCTCTTTGCAGTATTTGGTTTGAGAGACAAAAATGCCAACTTTGAGTTGTTTAATTTGAAGTCCAAGGAAGAATGTTAATTCTCCCATCATTGACATTTAAAATTTACCCTGCATTATCTTAGCAAATTCTATACACAAGGAATTATCAGTTGACCCAAAAATGATATCATCAACATATACTTGAACTAATAAGATATGTTCTTTTACTTTCTTAATAAACAAAGTGGAATCAATTTTTCCTCTAGAAAAATCATTTGAAGTTAGAAAACTACTTAATCTTTCATACCAAGACCTAGGAGCTTGTTTCAAACCATATAACACTTTCTTCAATTTAAAAATATGGTTGGGATATTTAAAATCTTCAAATCCAGGTGGCTGTTCCACATAAACTTCTTCTTTGATAAACCCATTTAAGAATGCACTTTTAACATCCATTTGATATAATTTAAATTTCATCAATGAGGCATAAGCAAGAAGTAGGCGTATAACCTCTAACCTGGCAACAGGAGCATAAGTTTCATCATAATCAATACCTTCCTGTTGACAGTAACCTTTGGCAACAAGTCTGCCTTTGTTCTTTGTTATATTTCCATCTTCATCAAGTTTGTTTCTAAATACCCATTTTGTTCCAATTACTTGATGTGATTCCTCTCTTGGAATTAATTCCCGGACTTGATTGCTTTCAAATTGATTAAGTTCTTCTTACATTGCTATGCACCATTGGTCATCTTTAAGCGCTTCTTCAACACTTTTGGGTTCTATCTGTGAAAAAAAAGCTACAGACATACATAAATTGGTCATATTTCTAGTTCTTACCCCTTTTGAGATATCACCAATAATATTGTCCATTGAAAGTCCTCTTGGTGATTTCCATTCTTTTGCTAATTCAGTTGGTTGAGAAGGCTCATTTTCATTTAAGTACATTTCTTCTAGAGCCTCTCTTATGTACTCATCATCACCTACAAGTTCTTTATTTGACTCAAGAGGATTTCCCTCAAGGTCTACAATTTCATCAAAGGTGACATGTACAGATTCTTCAACATTAAAAGTTCTTCTATTAAACACTCTATATGCTTTGCTAGTTAGTGAATAACCTAAGAAAATGCCTTCATCGGCTTTTGAGTCAATTTTTCCTAAGTTATCTTTTCCATTATTTAAAACAAAGCATTTACATCCAAATATTTTCAAATGAACAACATTAGGCTTTCTACCATTTAACAGTTCATAGGAGTTGATTTTATAATTGGCCTTATAAGCATTCTATTCAATACATAACATGCAGTACTTATAGCATCAGCCCAAAAATATTTAGGAACATTTGATTCATTCAACATTGTTCAAGCAAGTTCCTCTAATGATCTATTTTTCCTTTCTACTACACCATTTTGTTGGGGAGTCCTAGGTGTAGAAAAGTTATGCAAAATACCATTTTCTTCACAATAATTTTCAAACCATTCATTTTGAAACTCTCCACCATGGTCACTTCTTAACACCTTAATTCTTAAGTCTTTATCATTTTGAATTTGCTTTGCAAACTTCATAAAGACCTTAAAAGCTTCACTTTTTAATGTTAAGAAAAATGTCCAAGTATATCTAGAAAAATCATCAACAATCACAAGAGCATAATAATTTCCACCAAAACTTTTTATCCTAGATGGACCAAATAAATCTAAGTGTAATAGTTCTAAAAGTTTTGATGTGGAAATAACATTCTTAGATTTAAAGGATGATTTCACTTGTTTACCTTTTTGACATGCATCACATAATCTATCTTTTTCAAATTTTAACTTAGGCAAACCAACAACTAAGTCCTTTGCTATTAATTTGTTTAATTGATGCATATTTATATGAGCTGCTCTCTTATGCCATAACCATGGGTTCTCTTCCTTATCAACTAAGCATGTTATACTAGTATCATGTATACAATCCAAATCAATCAAATATATATTATTATGCCTAATGCCTTTCAATGCTACATTTTCGGAATTCACTAAATGTATGGTAAAAAACTTACTTTCAAAGATTACTTTGAATCCTTTGTCACAAAGTTGACTTATACTTAGGAGATTATGCTTTAGCCCATCAACAAGAAGTACATCCTTTATCTCCAAAGTGTTTGTACCACCAATATTTCCAATTCCAAGTATCTTTTCTTTGTTGTTGTCCCCATAGGTTACATATCCTTGTTCTTTAGCTTTGAAACTTACAAATTTCGTTTTGTCTCCGGTCATATGTTTTGAACATCCACTATCAAGATACCACATAGACTTCTTGGATTTGGAAGTTTCCTACAAAACAAGAACATAGTAATCTTAGGTCCCCATAACTTTTGGGTCCTTGGGGTTAGGGACAAACAAATCATTTAACTATAGGAACTCAAACATATTTTCCTTTAGGAACACCAAAGTGCTTAATTCTACATCTATTTGAAGTATGACCATGTTTCATAAAATAAAAGCATGCATTAGATGTAATTTTAGAATATGATACATTTCTAACTATTGACGTTTTAGGTCCTTTTTCAACCCATACTCTTCTATTTTTAATTTTAGGCTTTTTCAAGGGAACATGATGGATTTCTCTATTTTGAACAATAGCAACTTTATCCTTATAGTTATCACTTATTTCCTTCTTATCTTTATCAAGTAAATGTCTAAATAAATCAAGTTCATACATGATGCACATGTTATATTCTTATTATCTTTTTCTTCTAAACATACAATTTTCGTTTTTAAAGCTTCCACCTCTTTTTCGGATTTATTCAAACACTTTTTCACAGATTTGTATTCCTTTTTCAAGTCCTTAAAAGCATTAAACAATTCTTCATATGCATTTTGTAATTCATCAAAGTTATTTTCATCATCACTTGAGGAAGAGTCAGAATCACTAACCTCAAAGTCGGAAGATATATTGTCTTTTGCCATCAAGCAAATGTTAGCTTCTATTTCCGAATCACTTGACTCTGAACTTGAGTAACTATCATCCCAAGCAATGTAGGCTTTCTTCTTAAAGAATTTCTTGCCTTTGTTATCTTCATTCTTCTTGTTTGGACATTCGGTTTTTACATGTCTTGTTTCACCACAACCATAACATTTAATATTTAAAGAATTACTTTCTCTTACCTTTCCTTTACCTTTGAAGGGTTGTTTCCCTTTGGCTTTCATGAATTTGGTAAATTTCTTTATCATAAGACTCAATTGTTCTTCTTCATTTTCTGAGTCTTCTTCTTCCTTCTTGTTCTTACTCTTGGAAATTTCAGTTTTGAAGGCTAGGTTCCTCTTTTGATGTTGACCTTCTTCATCATTTAGCCTTCCAAGTTCAAGTTTGTGCTCTCTTAACTTTCCAAAGAGCGTCGTCATAGACATTGTTGCTAGATTTTGTGACTCCGTGATGGCCGTCACCTTAGGTTGTCATTTCCTATCCAAAGATTTCAAGATTTTTACATTTAATTCATCAACATCAAAAATTTTACCTAACCTGATGAGATGATTCACTATGTGCGTGAAATGCTTTTGAACATCAAAGATTGTTTCTCCTTGTTGCATCTAGAACATCTCATATTCTTGGATCAATGAATTCTTTTGTTCTCTTTTTACATTGTCAGTACCTTCGTGGGTTACTCTTAACATTTCTCACATTTCTTGAGCACTTTTACAAACAGAGATCCTGTAAAACTCATCAAGGGTTAAAGCAGATGAAATAATATTTCTAGCCCTGACATCATATTGGGCTTTTCTATTTTCTTCAGCCGTTCATCTAGAAAATGGTTTTGATACTTCTACTCCGTTTTCAGAAATTTTAGGAATAAAGGGACCGTTTAAAATTGCGTCCCAAACACCTCTATCAAGAGACTCCAAAAATATTTGCATTCTAATTTTCCAAAAAGGATAATTTTGCCCTGTAAAAAGTGGGGGTCTATTGATAGAAGCACCCTCGACAAAAGTTTGATTTTGTCCGACCATTTTCAAAAATTGAATGACTATCAAAGCAAGCTCTGATACCACTTGTTAGAATCGCGCAGCGGAACATTTGCGTTTACGGAAAAAAACCAAGAGGGAGGGGTGAATTGGTTTCTTAATAAAATTAGGGTTTTAAAATTTTCTCCAAATTTCACCGATTAAAATGCAATGTAAAGTAAATAGAGCAAGGATAGAGTATTATATAGATGATTTATACTGGTTCGGATCAAAAGACCCTACGTCCAGTTGCTAATCACTCAAATAGAGGATTAACGCTGTCACTATAATCATAGTTATACAATCAGATTACAAATGAAAAGATAAGGTAAAGAATACACCTCTCTTGAGTCACACAAGAGATGAACACCTCCTTTGAATCCACAAAGGATGAAGAACAACTTTCCCTAGAGACGGCATAACACACAATCCACTAAGAAAACTCACTTAGTGATTCTTATCGCTTCTAGCCCACACTAGGTTTCAAAAGCCCATTTTTCATCTAACAAACAGTTCTCTGGCAGTCACAACTCTCAACTTTTGTTTGAAAAAGGTTGTTCTGGTTTGCAGAGAGCCTTAGAGAACCTTAAGTAGAAAGATTAGGGTTTGGGAATTAGGGATTTTCGAAATCAGAAGAATTGAGAATAGGGTTTTCGAAACTTGGTCCAATTTTGAAATTCAAAACACATATCTGACTGAAATAATCGATTATCTTGAGTTTTAATCGATTATTCCAGAGCCAAATTCGCAGGAAACCCAAAACAACTCAGTTTAATCGATTAACTTGGCATTTAATCGATTAACAGCCAGTTAATCGATTAACAGGGTGTTTAATCGATTATTCTAGAGAGCAGATGCTAAAAATGGTTTTCTCTCTGTAATAATGGATTATCCTGCTATTTAATTGATTAATCCAGTGTATTTTTTATAAAAATGAGTTTTTAGAGCTTTTAAAGAGTGAACTATGTGCTGCTATCTTGGACTCTAATATTACATACTCAAAATCATAAAAACAAAGTTATTACATAACATTACAAGTCTTCAATGTTGAAACA
The DNA here is from genome assembly GCA_963425845.1 of Sphenostylis stenocarpa. Classification (NCBI taxonomy): domain Eukaryota; kingdom Viridiplantae; phylum Streptophyta; class Magnoliopsida; order Fabales; family Fabaceae; genus Sphenostylis; species Sphenostylis stenocarpa. Next base: position 45,026,827 of record OY731404.1, on the reverse strand, counting down.
TACAAGGATATGAATGTTGAACATACATGGTTATGAAGCTTGTAGATTTTGATGATGATTCAAGAACAAAGGACTTAAAGATTTGAAGACTTGTAATGTTATGTAATAACCCTGATTTTATGATTTTGAGTCTGTAATATTAGAGTGTAAGATAGCCAGCACATAGTCTACTCTTTAAAGGTTCTAAAAACTCATTTTTATCAAAAACATACTAGATTAATCGATTAAATGGTAGGATAATCGATTATTACAGAGAGAAAAACCATTTTTTGTATCAGCTCTCTGGAAAATAATTGATTAAAGCCCCTATTAATCGATTAACAGGGCTGTTAATCGATTAATTGCTCAGATAATCGATTAAAATGCATGGATTTGGGTTCCAGGTGAATTTGGATCTGTAATAATCGATTAACACTCAAGATAATCGATTATTTCAGTCAGATATGTGTTTTGAATTTCAAAATTGGACCAAGTTTCGAAAACCCTATTCCCGATTCACCAGGTTTCGAAAATCCCCAATTCCCAAAACCTAATTCGTCTACTTAAGTTTCTCTAAGGCTCTCTGCAAAATGAACAACCTTTTTCAAAACAAAAGTTGAGAGTTGTGACTATTAGAGAATTGTTTGTTGGAGGAAAAAGGGGCTTTTGGAACCTAGTGTGGGCTAGAAGCGATAAGAATCACTAAGTGGGTTTTCTTAGTGTATTGTGTGTTGTGCCGTCTCTAGGGAAAGCTGTTCTTCATCCTTTGTGGGATTCAAATGAGGTGTTTATCTCTTGTGTTACTCAAGAGAGGTGTATTCTTTACCTTATCTTCTTATGTGTAATCTGATTGTATAACCGTGATTATAGTGACAACGTTAATCCTCTGTTTGAGTGATTAGCAACTGGACGTAGGATCTTTTGATCTGAACCAGTATAAATCATTTGTGTAAGACTTTATCCTTGCTCTATTTACTTTACACAACAATTTAATCGGTGAAATTTGGGAAAAATTTTAAAACCCTAATTTTTGTTAAGAAACCAATTCACCCCCCTCTTAGTTTTTGTCTGAATACGCAAACATTCCACTGCGCGATTCTAAAATGTGGTATCAGAGCTTGCTTTGATAGTTATTCAATTTTTCGAATTTGGGTGGACAAAATCAAAGGTTTGTCGAGGGTGCTTCTATCAATAGACCCTCACTTTTTGTGGGTCAAAATTATCCCTTTTGGAAAGTTATAATGCAAATATTTTTAAAGTCTATTGATAGAGGTGTTTGGGATGCAATTTTAAACGGTCCCTTTATTCCTAAAATTTTTGAAAACAGAGTAGAAATTTCAAAACCATTTTGTAGATGGACGGCTGAGGAAAATAGAAAAGCCCAATATGATGTTAGGGCTAGAAATATAATTTCATCTGCGTTAACCCTTGATGAGTTTTACAGGATATCCGTTTGTAAAAGTGCTCAAGAGATGTGGGAAATGTTAAGAGTGACCCACGAAGGTACCGATGAAGTTAAGAAAGCATGAAAAAATTCACTAATCCAAGAATATGAGATGTTCTGAATGCAACAAGGAGAAACGATCTTTGACGTTCAAAAGCGTTTCAAACAAATTGTGAACTATCTCACCGGGTTAGGTAAAAATTTTTATGTTGATGAATTAAAGGTAAAAATTTTGAAATCTTTGGATAGGAAATGGCAACCTAAGGTGACGACCATCACAGAGTCACAAAACCTTACCACAATGTCTATGGCGGCGCTCTTTGAAAAGTTGAGAGAGCATGAAATTGAACTCGGAAGGCTAAATGATGAAGAAGGTCAACACCAAAAGAGGAAATTAGCCTTCAAAACCGAAATTTCCAAGAGTAAGAACAAGAAGGTAGAAGAAGACTCAGAAAATGAAGAAGAATAAAAAATGAGTCTTATGATAAAGAAATTTACCAAATTTATGAAAGCCAAAGGGAAGCAACCCTTCAAAGGTAAGAGAAAGGTAAGAGAAAATACTTCCTTAAATATCAAATGTTATGGTTGTGGGGAAACAGGACATGTAAAAACTGAATGTCCAAACAAGAAGAATGAAGATAAAAAAGGAAAGAAATTCTTCAAGAAGAAAGCCTACATCGCTTGGGATGATAGTGACTCAAGTTCGGAGTCAAGTGATTCGAAAATAGAAGCTAACATTTGCTTGATGGCAAAAGACAATATATCTTCTGACTTTAAGGTTAGTGATTCTGACTCATCCTCAAGTGATGATGAAATAACTTTGATGAATTACAAAATGCGTATGAAGAATTATTTAATGCTTTTAAGGACTTGAAAAATGAATACAAAGCTGTGAAAAAGAGTTTGAATAGATCCGAAAAGGAGGTTGAGTCCTTAAAAACGAAAATTGTATGTTTAGAGGAAAAGGAAACCTTAGAAACGAAAATTGTATGTTTAGAAGAAAAAGATAATAAGAATATAGCATGTGCATCATGTAAAGAGTATGAATATGATATTGATATACATAATCATTTGCTTGATAAAGCTGAGAAGGAAATAAGTGATAATAATAAGGATAAAGTTACTATTGCTCAAAATAGAGAAAACCATCATGTTCATTTGAAAAAGCCTAAAATTAAAAATAGAAGAGTATGGGTTGAAAAAGGAACTAAAACGTCAATAGTTAGAAATGTATCAAATTCTAAAATTACATCTAAAGCATGCTTTTATTGTATGAAACATGGTCATACCTCAAATAGATGTAAAATTAAGCATTTTGGTATTCCTAAAGGAAAATATGTTTGGGTTCCTATAGTTAAATGATTTGTTTGTCTCTAACCCCAAGGACCCAAAAGTTATGGGGACCTAAGATTACTATGTTCTTGTTTTGTAGGAAACTTCCAAATCAAAGAAGTCTATGTGGTATCTTGATAGTGGGTTCTCTAAACATATGACCGAAGACAAAATGAAATTTGTAAGTTTCAAAGCTAAAGAACAAGGATATGTAACCTATGGGGACAACAACAAAGGAAAGATACTTGGAATTGGAAATATAGGTGGTGCAAACACTTTGGAGATAAAGGATGTGCTTCTTGTTGATGGGCTAAAGCATAATCTCCTAAGTATAAGTCAACTTTTTGACAAAGGATTCAAGGAAATCTTTGAAAGTAAATTTTGTACCATACATTGGATAGATTCCGAAAATGTAGCATTGAAAGGCATTAGGCATAATAATATCTATTTGATTGATTTGGATTGCATACATAATACTAGTATAACATGCTTAGTTGCTAAGGAAGAGAACCCATGGTTATGGCATAAGAGAGAGGCTCATATAAATATGCATCAATTAAACAAATTGATATCAAAGGACTTAGCTGTTGGTTTGCCTAAGTTAAAGTTTGAAAAAGATAGATTATGTGATGCATGTCAAAAAGGTAAACAAGTAAAATCATCCTTTAAATCAAAGAATGTTATTTCCACATCAAAACCTTTAGAACTATTACATTTAGATTTATTTGGTCCTTCTAGGATAAAAAGTTTTGGTGTAAATTATTATGCTCTTGTAATTGTTGATGATTTTTCTAGATATACTTGGACATTTTTCTTAACATTGGAAAGTGAAGCTTTTAAGGTCTTTAGGAAGTTTGCAAAGCAAATTCAAAATGAAAAAGACTTAAGAATTAAGGTATTAAGAAGTGACCATGGTAGAGAGTTTCAAAATGAATGATTTGAAAATTATTGTGAGGAAAATGGAATTTTGCATAATTTTTCTGCACCTAGGACTCCCCAACAAAATGGTGTAGTAGAAAGGAAAAATAGGTCACTAGAGGAACTTGCTAGAACAATGTTAAATGAATCAAATGTTCCTAAATATTTTTGGGCTGACGCTGTAAGTACTGCATGTTATGTTTTGAATAGGATGCTTATTAGGCCAATTATAAAATCAACTCCTTATGAATTGTTAAATGGTAGAAAGCGTAATGTTGCTCATTTGAAAATATTTGGATGTAAATGCTTTGTGTTAAATAATGGAGAGAACAACTTAGGAAAATTTGACTCAAAAGCCGATAAGGGCATTTTCTTAGGTTATTCACTAACTAGCAAAGCTTATAGAGTGTTCAATAGAAGAACTTTAAATGTTGAAGAATCTGTACATGTTACTTTTGATGAAAGTGTAGACCTTGGGAGAAATCCTCTTGAGTCAAATAAAGAACTTGCAGGTGATGATGAGTACATAAGAGAGGCTCTTGAAGAATTGTATTTGAATGAGAATGAGTCCTCTCAACCAACTGAATTAGCAAAAGAATGACAATCACCAAGAGGACTTTCAATGGAAAATATTATTGGTGATATCTCAAAAGGGGTAAGAACTAGAAATATGACAAATTTATGTATGACTGTAGCTTTTGTTTCACAGATAGAACCCAAAAGTGTTGAAGAAGCGCTTAAAGATGACCAATGGTGCATAGCAATGCAAGAAGAACTTAATCAATTTGAAAGGAATCAAGTCTGGGAATTAATTCCAAGAGAAGAATCACATCAAGTAATTGGAACAAAATGGGTATTTAGAAACAAACTTGATGAAGATGGAAATATAACAAAGAATAAAGCCAGACTTGTTGCCAAAGGTTACTGTCAAGAGGAAGGTATTGATTATGATGAAACTTATGCTCCTGTTGCCAGGTTAGTGGCTATTCGCCTACTTCTTGCTTATGCCTCATTGATGAAATTTAAATTATATCAAATGGATGTTAAAAGTGCATTTTTGAATGGGTTTATCAAAGAAGAAGTATATGTGGAGCAACCCCCTGGATTTGAAGATTTTAATTATCTCTATCATATTTTTAAATTGAAGAAAGCTTGACATGGTTTGAAACAAGCTCCTAGGTCTTGGTATGAAAGATTAAGTAGTTTTCTAACTTCAAATGATTTTTCTAGAGGAAAAATTGATTCTACTTTGTTTATAAAGAAAGTAAAAGAACATATCTTATTAGTTCAAGTATATGTTGATGATATCATTTTTGGATCAACTGATAATTCCTTGTGTGTAGAATTTGCTAAGATAATGCAGGGAGAATTTGAAATGTCAATGATGGGAGAATTAACGTTCTTCCTTGGACTTCAAATCAAACAACTTAAAGATGGCATTTTTGTCTCTCAAACCAAATACTGCAAAGAGATTCTTAAGAAATTTGGAATGGACACTTCAGAGGAAGCTAACATACCCATGGGAACTTCATGCTATTTAGATAAGGATGAATCAGGTTTGGAAATTAATCAATTTATGTACAAAGGTATGATATGTTTATTGTTATACTTAACTGCAAGTAGACCTGATATTATGCATTTTGTTTGTGTGTGTGCTAGATTTCAAGCATGTCCAAAAGAATCTCATTTAACTGCAGTAAAAAGAATTTTAAAATATTTAAAAGGAACTACAGGTTTTGGTTTATGGTATCCATCTGAAGCTTCTCCTAGTTTAATAGGTTATTCTGATGCTGATTATGGTAGATGTAAAATAGATAGAAAGAGTACTAGTGGAACATGTCATTTGTTAGGATCATCATTAGTGTCTTGGCATTCTAAGAAACAAGCATGTGTATCTTTATCCACTACTGAAGCTGAATATATTGCAGCTGGTAATTGCTGTGCTCAAATTTTATGGATGAAACAACAATTAGAAGACTATAGTATCTTTCTAAGTGATATTCCTTTGATGTGCGATAATACAAGTGCAATAAATCTCACTAAGAATCTAGTAATGCACTCTAGAACTAAGCATATAGAGATTATACATCATTTCTTAAGAGATCATATTAGTAAAGGAAATTGTAAAATTGAATATGTTGATACAAAGCATCAATTAGCAGACATTTTTACTAAACCTCTTCCCAAAGATAGATTCTATGATCTTAGAAGAGGCTTAGGAATATTTGAAATAGCCTAAACTCTACTTAATTAATCAGTTTTTTGCATGATTGTAATGTTATAATCGATTATGTAGGGTATTAATAGATTATCATGTGTCTAAACCTCAAAAATTTGATGATCTCTCTGGAATAATCGATTATTTGAAGCAATAATCGATTATCTACACCTAAATGTCCAAAATCTGAAGTTTCTCTCTGGAATAATCGATTATTTCAACCAATAATCGATTAATTACTCATTTAATCGATTAACAGCATCAGTTAATCGATTAAATGGTTCTGGTGTTTGTTTAATCGATTATTTCAAGCTTTAATCTATTAAACTGGTTAGTTTTCATGAACTAGCCGTTTTCAACGGCTCTTTTGGCTCTCCTTCACTCAAATATGACTGTTTATGACCGTTATTCATGTTCCCTATATATAGGAAGCCTTCATTTCACTTCTCCACACCTCAAACTCTTGAATCCAAGCATTCTAGCATCATTCAAGCCTTCTTGCTTTCTCCTAACCTCACTTGTCTTCCAAAACTCTCTTGTTTTTCTTCTAATCCTAAAATGGCTTCCTCTTCTCGTTCTAAAATTCCCACAAGAAGAAGATATACTCCTGCCTATCATCCCCGTCCAAATTTTGTTGAAGGATGGATCTCAGATGATGAGGGTAGACAGGAATTTCTCACCTTCTGGAAGGAAAGAGGTATCATTACTCCAAAATTGATTATTGGTGATCAATTCATCAATAGGGGATTTAATTTTCCGAATCTTCTTGAAATTCAAGGTTTCCTCCCTTTTATCCAAATGCAAGGTACATACTACCCTGATTTAGTTAGGGTATTCTATTCTCGTTTCAAATTTAGAGATCAAGTAGCCACTTCTCGTGTCAAGGGTGTAACTATCATCCTTGATGACGATATATGGGAACATGTTACACATTTTAATGTAAGAGATGATGCTATTAATATTTTTGCGGAGTTAGACGATTTTGACATAATTATGACTTACCGTTCTTTTCTCCGTAACCCCTCCATGGAGATTGAGCGTCTTTTTCTGGCCGGCCCATTAAAGAAGGAGGAACGCCTGCTACTGCATCTACTTGTCTGGATTTTATGTCCCCAGGCAACCAACCATGCCCAATGCTCATCCATAGATCTTCGCATTATTCATGCAATCATGAATAATGAGCCAATCGATTGGGGCAGCCTTGTCACAATGACCATGCTGAAGGCTAAGCGTCATCCTACTTTTAAAATTCCCTATACTCTTCTTATCTCTCGCATTTTAGAGTACAAAGGAGTGAATGTTGAAGGGGAACAAAAGGTAAGAACCACAAATTCAAATTGAATGCTTGATAGCACGCTAACTCAACTTCAAATGGTGTGAGTCAATAACATTTATGTTCACAAAGACGACGTTCCCAACATGGCTGAAAATGCTGAAGATTTTGATGAAGAGATGCCTCCTGCTGCTGAGTTTCCCTCTGAACATATTCATAATGCTGGAACATCTTCTGCCCCTCCTACATCCCGGCAATCAATGGAAGATATGCTCTTTGATATGAATCAAAGAATGCAAGAATTCTTCACAATTTCTCAAGAACGGCATGAGTAAATCATTCGCCGTATCTCCGATGTAGATGATAGGGTCTGTAACCTAGAGGATAGGTTTGATGCTCAGTTCAATAGCGATGCAAGTGAAGAGTTTTAATCTCTTCCACATATCTCTTTGTAATGACTTTACTTTATGAAATAAAATTGGTATTTTTGCTTTGTTTGAGGGGTAGTCATTTATAAATTATACATCTATTGAGGGGGAGCTTTCATTTTTTGATCATAATCAAAATAGGGGGAGAAATTATCTAAAGCCTCTTTTGTTTATTATATTTATTAAATTTGTTTCTTATATTTAAATGTTGTCTGGTATGTTTAATGTTTTTGTTTAGCTGTGACAGACAAAACAGGTTATTACAAGAGCTTTAAAGGAAATTTTGATCATCATCAAAAAGGGGGAGATTGTTGAAACATACAAGGATATGAATGTTGAACATACATGGTTATGAAGCTTGTAGATTTTGATGATGATTCAAGAACAAAGGACTTAAAGATTTGAAGACTTGTAATGTTATGTAATAACCCTGATTTTATGATTTTGAGTCTATAATATTAGAGTCTAAGATAGCCAGCACATAGTCTACTCTTTAAAGGTTCTAAAAACTCATTTTTATCAAAAACATACTGGATTAATCGATTAAATGGCAGGATAATCGATTATTACAGAGAGAAAAACCATTTTCTGTATCAGCTCTCTGGAATAATCGATTAAAGCCCCTGTTAATCGATTAACAGGGCTGTTAATCGATTAATTGCTCAGATAATTGATTAAACTGCATGGATTTGGGTTCCAGGTGAATTTGGCTCTGTAATAATCGATTAACACTCAAGATAATCGATTATTTTAGTCAGATATGTGTTTTGAATTTCAAAATTGGACCAAGTTTCGAAAATCCTATTCCCGATTTACCAGGTTTCAAAATTTCCCAAACCCTAATTCGTCTACTTAAGGTTCTCTAAGGCTCTCTGCAAAATGAACAACCTTTTTCAAAACAAAAGTTGAGAGTTGTGACTGCCAGATAATTGTTTGTTGGAGGAAAAAGGGGCTTTTGGAACCTAGTGTGGGCTAGAAGCGATAAGAATCACTAAGTGGGTTTTCTTAGTGGATTGTGTGTTGTGCCGTCTCTCAGGAAAGTTGTTCTTCATCCTTTGTGGGATTCAAAGGAGGTGTTCATCTCTGGTGTGACTCAAGAGAGGTGTATTCTTTACCTTATCTTCTTATTTGTAATTTGATTGTATAACCGTGATTATAGTGATAGTGTTAATCCTCTGTTTGAGTGATTAGCAACTGGACGTAGGATCTTTTGATCCGAACCAGTATAAATCATCTGTGTAAGACTCTATCCTTGCTCTATTTACTTTACACAACAATTTAATCGGTGAAATTTGGGAAAATTTTTAAAATCCTAATTTTTGTTAAGAAACCAATTCACCCCCCCCCCCTCTTGGTTTTTGTCTGAATATGCAAACATTCCGTTGCGCGATTCTAACATTCAAATCTTTAAGTCCTTTATTCTTGAATCATAATCAAAATCTACAAGTTTCATATCCATGTATGTTCAACATTCATATCCTTATATGTTCAATAACTAGAGGCGTAGAAATGTGTGATACCCCACACGAATAGCAGTGAAGAGCAGCATCTGAGTGTTCTCCCTTGCTTTTGGTGACAGAATTCGACCGAAAGCAAGGTGTCGGCAAGAAGTACAGGCAAGGGACTCTTCAAGTGCACGTCCTAGGCGAAGAAGGCGTCCATGACGACTTGATCCGCTGTGTCGAGGTGAAAGGAAAACAACATAGTCTAAAACACGATCAGAGCCAGGGTTTTGTTAAAAGTGAACCAGTCTGCCTTTTCAGCCAAAGAGGATAGATGGTCTTCTAACATTGCGACTTTCCAACCCTGGATATTCCCTTTTGCTATCAGGGCAGTCTGCTGAGGTGGCAATCGGATGATGGCAGCGACCTTAGCTACAAGAATATACGCTTTGTGGCGAATATGGACCCCGGCTACCTTGGGCCATCTTAACATAATCTCCTACTCCTCCAAAGTGGGCACCATATCAAACTGCAAAAACTCGAAGCAATGCAGACTGGAGTTCCAAAAATGGACCAAAATCCTGACGAATATGGGGTCGACATAGATCTTCAGTAAGTCGAGAATTCGTCTATAGGATTTTTCAAAGTTGGAGCGGACCTCTGGTGGCATCAATGCGCAGAGTCGTTCTATATTCTCCACATGATACCGTGGAATATCCACTTTCTTCAACTGTTTATTAGCCCCCTCCATTTTCTAAAAACAAAAAATGCATGTTATGAATATGATGTTAATGCAGGCATGCATGTAAGTGTTTATTTTTCCTAAACATTATCATGTTTTATTTTCTACATGATACATGATAGTGTTTTTTTTTTTGTTTTTTTTTTCAAAGAAAGATAAATTATTTATATGAATGTTTATGAGTTTAATGTTTATGAACAAGGTCCATTTTTTATTTATTGGATTTATTTGGTTTATTTGTTTTTTATTTGTTTTTATAACCTTTTATCTCTTCTGTCGGACTGCGTGGCTACTTAGGTTACAAAGAACTTGAAACCAGGCTAGCTAAAAGGCAGATTGTCCGAGATAAAAATGGTTTATTGCAAAAGAATAGTTTTAACGTCCCTTATCTCTTCTATCGGACTGCGTGACTACTTAGCTTACAAAGAACCTAAAATCAGGCTAGCTAAAAGGCAGACTATCCGAGATAAGGGTGTTTATTGTGAAAAGAGTTTTTTTTTTTAGATTTTCTATTTTTCTGTTATATGTTTATGCTATGCAACAATCAAATGCAACAAACAAATGCACACACAATTCACTCATTCGCGAACAAGTAGGACGACATTTTTTAATCACGAGATAGGGGTATCCTGCAGAAGAGTGCATATTCAAGGTAGTTCTAAATTTCCTCACCAAGGTCAAGCCCCCAAGGTGCCCCCATTACAGGGTCCCCACTCTCCCAGCCTTCAGACCATGCATGGCACTAAGGCCTTAGTTATTCTTTAGGCCAAAAGAGGAAGGTTATCACCTTGAGTGGTGCTTTCCGACCATACCGGTGGGCGTTTCAGACCACTTGCCCCCGGGTATAGGGGAAACTGTTGTGTGCAAGGGTTTGTGTACAGTTTGTATTTCAAACAATTGCATAAACATACAACAGTTATTAAAGCCAAGCAATTAAAACATGTTATAAAACAAGGAAGGGTAAAGGCGCAATTTTAAGTTTTATTTCTTAAAACTAGTCCATCACTAAATGGGATCAACTCTCTAGATTCCCCAGTGGAGTCGCCATCTATCATCGTCGTCAAAAGAGGCGGTCGGAGCAACATGATGGTTTCGTTCGACTTGCATTTTTTTTAAAGAAATGGTTCAACGCCTTTAGGTTGTCCGATAATCGGGCTGGACCTAAAGGCGAGGTTTTCGAAAGGTTCGAGGAGTCACCACCAATGTTTTTTACCGAAAATATTGGAAAAGGAAAAAAAGAAGGCATTGGTTTAGAAAAACCAACTTTGGTCATTACAACCAGATTCGGGTAAGGGAGTTAGTTACGTGTAGGGAAGGTATTAACTTCCCTACGATGCCCCTTTCGGGTTCCCTATGATGGACTGTTTATATAAAGAAATAATAACTATAAATTGGTCTTTTACCCTTATTTATTTATTACAGAGATTAAATTATTTACTACATGGCCCTAAATGACTAATGCACAACGATATTATCTAAAAGGCAATAAAGTAGAGAAGGGAGTGTATAGGAACCTTCGAAACAAGCTTTTATAGTAAATTCTTTGAAAGAGGGTGTTTTTTAGCAATCCCCACGCTCTACAATGTTTACCGCTCTTCCTCGCAACAGTACAGAACGCTTTCTAAGAACACTAAGAAACTATGAAAAATGCTTCAGAGGGGTCCTAGGAGAGTAATTCAAAAGAAATGTGTTAAACATACAAGGATATGAAGCTTGAAGATTTTGATGATGATTTAAAGACAAAGGACTTAGAGACAAAAAACTTGTAATCATGTGTATTTACTTGTAATAACTTTGTTTTATGTTTTTGAGTTTGTAAAATTAGAGTCCAAGATAGCCAACACATAGTCCATCCTCTAAAACCTCTAGAAGTTCATTTTTATCAAAAACACATTGTGATAATCGATTATCCTGCACTGAAAATCATTTTTCTGAAAAGCTCTCTGTGATAATCGATTATCACTCAGGATAATCGATTATCCCAACCAAATAATCGATTATTCACCCAGATAATCGATTATCCTGGTCCTGTTTTGCTCCTCTGCGAAAATGGCTCTGCAATAATCGATTATCACTCAAGATAATCGAATATATACGTCTGTTATGAGTTTTGAAATTCAAATTTGGATCAATTTATGAAAACCCTCTTCCCAATTCTTATGTTTTCGAAAATCATCATTTCCCAGACCCTATTCTCTCTACTTAAGGTTCTTTGAGGCTCTCTGCAAATCAACAAACCTTTTTCATACAAAAGTTAAGAGTGTAAGAATTAATGGTTGAGTTCAAGAGGGGGGGGGGTGAATTGAACTTTTGAAAACTTTTTCAAAAAACACTCTTTCTTTTGGAAGAATGGTTAAACTTTATCCAATCTTTTGTTGGGCAGATTTGATTTTAAGCAAAGCAAGAATATAAGCAAGAATTGAAAAGAGATGAAAGCAGAAATTCAACACAAGAGTTTATACTGGTTCACTCTTTTCCAGAGCTACGTCCAGTTCCACTAATTCCAAGTGAAAAATATAAACCAGTAGATATACACCAATCTACCCCAAGAACTATCTTACAACACCACAAGATAGACTCTTGAATTAATCACCCAGTAACCAAACCCAGTTACTGTAACCAGTGCAGATTCAAAACCCAATCTACACAATTAACCTTTGTACAAGTATATGAAAAGAATAAACCTGGACTGTAGCTTTAACAATATAGAAGTTCAGAAGCAATTTCCACAACTCAGAACTTTCTCTCTTGATGATCTTTCAACAATCTTGATCTAAACGCCTTATGATATGAAAAGTTTTATGAATGCACAGAGAAAGGCACGACTATGAGAGCTCTAAGATTGCTTTCAAATGTTTTCCAAATTGTGTGTTCCAACAGAGAGATCAAAACTGTATTTATAGAGTAAAAGTGAGAAACTGATAGATTAAATCACTTTAAAGTAACTTGAAGTAGCAGATGACCGATCAGGATAGTTTTATGACCGATCAAAACCAGTTATGATCGATCAGAATTAAGTTGTGATCGATCAGAATTAGATATGATCGATCAGAATTGAGTTGTGATCGATCAGAATATTTTTCAATCGATTAAAATGATGTTTCAATCGATTGATTTCATTTAAAAACTAATTCAATCAGTTGTTTCGAGTTTTCAATGGATTGAAACAATTTAGAAAAAAAATGTTAGCTCTCTGTTTCAACAGATTAAAATATATTTCAACAGATTGAAATCCTGTGATACTTCAAAGTGAAAAATAACATCTCTCTGTTTCAACAGATTGAACTTGATTTCAACAGATTGAATTTGCGAAACCTTTAATATGGAAAAATCATTAAGAACATTTTAACCTGTTGATTCCGCGATTCAATCAATTAAAATTTTGACAGCATATGAACATTCCTATTTTAAGTGATTTTAACAGATTGAAACTTCTTTTTAACAGATTGAAAAACTCAGTTTGTTCTTTTAATGCTTAAAGGTTGGTTTTTCATGCAGTAAAATAAGTTCAATGAGATGCATCATTCAAAGGCGCTTATCACAAGATCTATTGATCAATCAAGAGATTAAATTCTAAAACTATAACCTATTCACCTACACACCCACAAACTAAACTCTATAAACTCTTTATGTCTTCATCAAATTATGTCTTCATCAAATCCAACAAGTGCTTCAAAGAGTTGTGACTGCTAGAGAACTTTTTGTAGGGAAGAAAAAGGGGCTTTTGAAAACCTAGTGTGGGCTAGAAGCGATAAGAATCACTGAGTGGGTTTCTTGGTGGATTGTGTGTTGTGCCGTCTTTAGGAAAAGTTGTTGTTCACTTTGTGGATTCAAAGGAGGTGTTCATCTCTTGTGTGACTCAAGAGAGGTGCTTTCTATTTCTTATCTTTTCAATTTGTAATCTGTTGTAAACTGTGATTATAGTGACAACGTTAATCCTCTTTTTTAGTGATTAGCAACTGGACGTAGGGTCTTTTGATCCAAACCAGTATAAATCAACTGTGTAATCTTCTTTCCCTTATCTCTTTACTTTACAAAGCATTTTAATTGATGAAATTTGGGAAAAAATTTAAAACCCTAATTTTTGTTTAAGAAACCAATTCACCACTCTCTTGGTTTTTGTCCCTAAACGCGAACATTTCGTTGCGCGATTCTAACAAGTGGTATCAGAGCTTGCTTTGATAGTCATTCAAATTTTAAAAATGCCGGACAAAACCAAACCTTTGCCGAGGGTGATTTTATCAATAGACCCCCACTTTTTGCAAGGCAAAATTATCCTTTTTGGAAAGTAAAAATGCAAAAAATTTTGGAGTTTGATGATAGGGGTGTATGGGATGAAATTTTAAATGGTCCTTTTATTCCTAAAGTTACTGAAAATGGAGAAGAGGTACCAAAACCATTTTCTAGATGGTCGGCTAAAGAAAATAGAAAAGCTCAATATGATGTTAGGGCTAGAAATATAATTTCATCTACTTTAACCCTTGATGAGTTTTACAGGATATCTGTTTGCAAGAGTTCTCAAGAAATGTGGAAAATGTTAAGAGTAACCCATGAAGGTATCGATGATGTTAAAAGAGCAAGAAAGAACTCATTAATTCAAGAATATGAGATGTTCCGAATGCAAAAAGGAGAAACGATTTTTGATGTCCAAAAGCGTTTCACACATATTGTGAACCATCTCACCAGGCTAGGTAAGATTTTTGATATTGATGAGTTAAATGTAAAAATTCTTAACTCTTGGGATAGGAAATGGCAACCAAAGGTGACGGTCATCACGGAGTCACAAAATCTTGCTACCATGTCTATGGCGAATCTCTTTGGAAAGTTAAGAGAGCATGAACTTGAACTCGGAAGGCTAAATGTTGAATTATTGGCAAGCATACCAAAATTATCAATCGCAGTATAGTATTTCGATTAAATAAAAGTCGATCCCACGAGGAACAGTTTCAATGGGAATTCCCAATTATGCTTACTAAGTATATTAAACAGATTGGGTTTTGCAAATAAGAGTTGAACTGAAATTAAATGACAAAGAACTGTAAATTATTGAGAAAATATCAATTAAAGGTACTTAGTATTGGTTTCCTTCCTTATTCCTCTTTTATAATGACTATGTCAATTAAGAACGTCAATTAACCTAACAATGTTGATGCCACCTACTCAATTCATCCATGTTGATTCCTCACACATGAAATTCATAAGAAAACCTAATAAATGTTGATTCCTCACACAATTAAGAGATTTTCCAGCATTAGGTTTAGGGTGTTTAAGCAATTGATACATTCATTCCATTCCTAGCAATTAACGTAACAAATATTCTTACCGTGATCTAGGGTTCAAGATATATTTTCCAATCATACCTCAAACAATCAAGAATAAATCATTCCAAAGCACAAAAGATAAGAATAACAACATCATAACATAGATTAATATCTCAAAATATCACCATGATACAAAAGAGTTCAAAGGAAGTGCACTGAATCCTAAGAGAATGAAGTTAGCCACTCATGTTGGCCATTACAATGCTCTAATTGATGAAGAAGTGAAGAATTGATGAAGATTAGACGAAACCCTAACAGTAGTTGTGTCTCCTCTTCTCCAAGACTGCTTTTCTTTCTCAAAACACATCTTCTCTTTTTATTGAAAAAATTTGGGCTTTTGGGCTTTGTGTCTTTCGCTCGAGCGAGAACTTTCGCTCAAGCGAAAGTAGCCTGTTTTTGCTAAAGCGACAAAACGCTCGCTTGAGCGAATGAACTCCAGAGAAGAATAACTAACATTCGCTCAAGCAAATTTTCCTGCGCCTGAGCGACTGACTTCCAGAGAAGAATAACTGACATTCGCTCAAGCAAATTTTCCTACGCTTGAATGACTGACTTCCAGAGAAGCATAACTGATATTCGCTTGAGTGAGTCTTGGCTCGCTTGAGCGAGTGAATTCCAGAGAAGAATAAATAACATTCGCTCAAGCAAGAATCCATCCCGCTTGAGCGACTTTCATGCTGAAAATCTTCTTCCTTTTTCCAGTTTTACTCTGATTCTGCTATCAATCATGCTCCTTACTCTTGTATCAAGGTATTCTTGAATTCATCCTATATTGGGAGAAAAATATATTAGAATTATCAATAGTTAAGTGGTTTCATAACAATTCAAGGTATAATTATATCAACTTTTTACCACTTAACAACTCTCCCCAACCTAGAATCTTGCTTGTCCCAAGCAAAGTAGTTTTTCCAAAACAAAACCATCGCCTATTATCACATTCTCTTCCAGAACCACAACATAAAAATTTTCAGAGGTGATGCTCACAACTCCAAATGAAAATAGAACACATAAACATTCAAGTTATAGAAACCAACAAAGAATAATTTGTCCTCAACTATCCTCAGAGAAGCATGATCTCTCAAATAGAGTTATATATACTCATCTCTAATTCTCATAGGTAAGTGTTTATCTCATTCAATCACTTCATTTAGACAATCCAATATTGATAATCATCTTCAAGCAATCAACATTTGTTAAGAAGATTTAAATCAAAAGGTCTTTTGAGGCTTGTAATGGGGCTGGGCTAAGAAAGAATTATTGGTTTTTCTGGGATAAACAAAAATATTTGATAAATTCAACTCATATGAATGATTCTTGATTAACAATTCCTCAAGTCAGGTTTCAAACTTCATGCTTTTGTCCCTAACACAATGGTAGTGAGTTAATGATCTCACAGGTTATTATTCCCCCCTTTAGACTTCTTTTTTTTTTCTCATGCTTTTGCATGTATCCTTTTTGGTTTTGCCATAATTTTTAAGCTTTGCTTTTTCTTTTCCTTTACACCTCTTTTTTTTTTAATAACACCCCAATAATACCTGTAGGACAACAAGCAATACCCAACAATAGGAAAAATAGTGACATTCATACTCATTTCCTTTCTCAAATATAGGAAGGTAGATAAATAGTGTTTAGGCTTAAGGGTTCTATTTAAGAAACAATATTATTTTTGGCTCATAAGAGGTTCAAATGGATGTCCTATAATTAATGCAGGGTTGGCTATTTGGCTCTGGTTTAAATCTACTACAAAGAAAAAATGCCTTTATCATTTTCAAGTCTTTCCAACATGTAATCACATCAAAGAATCAACCAATATCAGTTATCAATCACAAAGTGTTGACACTCAATTTATCTGTTTTTGGTACTCTACTCACCTGGGTTTTGGCTAGCTTCTCCAATTCAGTTAATTCCTAATTCTCCTCATCAATTCCTTCTCACTATCATATTCATCATCCCAAAATCACTTGTTATTGGAAACAATCAAAATGATTTTTCACGTTCCAGATTTGAATTAGACAATAAGCAATAATCTCATATATGGCTCTAAAACAAATTATGGGACATCAAGGTAATTCAAAATTTAAAATAAAGCAATTAAAAATATTAAATTAAAAACATTAAAAACAAAGTAAGTTTTCTCCCTCATTTTCTTCACTTGTCATCTACTCCTTATCTTGTGCCTCAGCCTTAGCTGCAGACTTTCTCACCCCCTCCAGAAAAGTTGGACTGTCCCCAGGCCATTGAAGTAAGGCTTCAAAGTCTTGAGGAGAAGTTCACTATGTACCTGGAGCAATCATGCAAAGAAAGAACCTAAGGAAGAAAAATGCACAAAAAACTTAAACTACAAAAAGAAAAAAGACAAATTCAAAACATTGGGTTGCCTCTTAGGAGCGCTTGTTTAACGTCTTTAGCTCGACGCCTATTTTCTTTAAGGCTCATGCACTTGAGTGATCAAGGTGATATATACGCATTCTCCATCCCTTGACTGTCCTTGTGGGAATGAATTTATTCTTTTCATTGCGAATAACCTTACGACTGTCAGAGATTGGATAAATCATACCTGCTTCAGGAGGTTTCAATACCTCTCTTTGAATAACTTCCTTCGTAGTCAGACTAAGATGTCTTTGGGGTTGTGCAACAAGCTTGTAATATTGTTTTTCAGTTGAGATGGGTAGTTCCTCCAAAGTATCTATTCTGAGGCAATCTTTCTTGTCTTCCGGTTGTTGTACAGCTTCAAACAGATTGAAATTAACTTCATCATCTCCACTTCTAATTTTCAACTTGCCCATGTCAACATCTATAATTACTTTGGCAGTCTTCATAAATGGCCTTCCCAGGATCAATGGGACTTCCTCATTTTCCTCCATGTCCATAATCACAAAATCAACAGGAAATATGAATTTATCCACTCTAACTAAAACATCTTCTGCTACACCGTAAGAAATCTTTAGAGATCTGTCAGCTAGCTGTAGTGTCATTCTTGTAGGCTTTACATCCAAGTCTCCTATTCTTTTAAGCATAGACAAAGACATTAGATTTATACTAGCACCCAAATCAAGTAATGCCTTACTTACTTGTAATGTCCCAATTGTGCTGGTATAGTGAAACTGTCAGGATCCTTGGACTTTTGAGGCAATGATTTCTGAATTATAGCGTTGCATCCTGCTTCTAGCTCCATTGTTTCTGCAGTAAATCTCCTTTTCTTAGTTAAAAACTCTTTCATGAATTTTTCATAAGTCGGCATCTCCTCCATAGCTTCCATAAGTGGGATATTAATCTGTAAATGCTTAAAAATATCCATGAATCTTGCAAACTGTCTTTCTTTATCTTTCTTGGAAGGATGACGAGGATATGGTAAATCCTTTAATTGTGGTATTTGACTATCATCTTTCTCCCTCTTTTTCTCACTCTTTTTATTTTTCTTTTCTTTTTTAGTATTTTTTTTCTTTTTCTATACTCTCACTTTTATTTTTCTCTTTTTCTCCTTCACACTCATCTTTCTTCTTTTCATCCTCTTTTTCTTGTAGGATTTCCTTTTCTACAGCTAGGTTCTCACTAATCCCTTCTCCTATAACCTTACCACTCTTTGTAGTAATTGAATTGCATTGCTCCCTGGGGTTGGTTTGTGTGTTAGCTAAAAATTGTCTTCCTTGTTGCTGCTCAGATAATTGTTTAGCCAGTTGACCTATCTGGGTCTCTATATTTTTGAATGAAGCTTCAGTATTTTTCTGATTAGTCATAATATTTCTGAATGAAGCTTCAGTATTTTGTTGATTAGCCATAGTGCTTTGCATGAATTTTTCTACAATATCCTCCAATTTACTTATTCTGTCAGGCACTGAAGAATAATGTTGTTGTTGTTCTTGATATGGAGGTTGCTGATATGACTATTGTTGAAATGTAGGTTGTCTAGTAGTTGAACTAACACCTTGTTTCCACCCAAAATTCTGATTCTGATTCTGATTCTGATTTTGATTATGATTCCCTCTTCATCCTTGGGCAATATTATTCTGATAATTGTTGGGATTAGGGAAATTACCTTGTCTGCCTTGACTACTACCTTGGGCACCCATATAAATAGCTTCTTATTGTTGAATGTTGTCTTGATAAGAGCATTGTTCATTTGCATGCTCACCTCCACACACGTCACAACTCATCTGTTGATTAGGAATATATTGTACTGTGTGCATTTGTTAAGGTAATTTCTCTATTTTCTGGTTCAATGCTTCAATTTGTTGGGTCAAAATTTTATTCTGGGCTAAGAGAGCATCTGTGGTGTTAAGTTCAAGGACTCCCTTCCTTTGAATTGGATGTTTATCATGTTGAGCTTGTTGGTCTGTAAAAGCTAGTGCATCAATAATTCTTGTGGCATGCTCAATTTCTACATCCAACATGGATCCTCCTGTTGCAGCCTCTAATAACATCTTTGCATCATGTCGCAACCCAGTATAGAAAATAGTCAACTAAGCAACGTCATCAAATCCATGATTTGGGCATCTTCTCAACAGTCATTTAAATTTATCTCATGCTTCACAAAATTGTTCATCTGCTCCTTGTCTGAAAGAAGTGATGTCAGATTTTGCTTTGATGTAGTGGGATGGTGGGAAAAATCTATTCATAAACTTTTCTTCTACACTACTCCAATTAGTCAAATTCTGATTAGGATGTGCTTTCAGCCACTCCTTTGTCCTACCTGCCAAAGAAAAAGGAAATAATATCAAATATGCAGATTCAAGATTTGCTGCTCTAAATCACATGGTACCAATCAACTCATAAAAAGTAGACAAATGAATATAAGGGTCTTCATGATCCAATCCAGTGAATTGATGAGCACTAATCAAGCTTAAGAAGGATGGATTCATCTGCAATGTATGATCATCCGGAATGACAATGCTGGAAAAATGCTTTGGACCTTGTTGTATAGCACAATTTCTAAGAGTTCTTCTAGGTGGATTTGCATTTGGGTTTTGATTTGGATTCAGATTTGCTTCTTCTTCCGCCATATCTTCTATAATTGGGTCTTGTAAATCAAGTGTGGAAGAAGAATTAGCAGATTCTCTTGTGGCTTGTTCTTGAGTTTCCCTTCTTCTTCTACCCCGGTTCCTCCGAGCTGTTTTTTCAATCTCTGGATTAAATTCTAACTGCTCTGAAGATACCTGTCCTCTTAAACGCATAAATCAAAAGAGTAACTCAAGCAAGATTAACACAAACCAAAAACTAAAACTGAAAAATAAAACAAAAACAGAAATAAAAATAAAAATAAAATACTCAATAAGCTAAACAAAGAATTCTCAAAGAACACTGTTCCCCGGAAACGGCACCAGAAATACTTGTTGAATTATTGGCAAGCATACCAAAATTATCAATCGCAATATAGTATTTCGATTAAATAAAAGTCGATCCCACGAGGAACAGTTTCATTGGGAATTCCCAATTATGCTTACTAAGTATATTAAACAGATTGGGTTTTACAAATAAGAGTTGAATTGAAATTAAATGACAAAGAACTATAAATTATTGAGAAAATATCAATTAAAGGTACTTATGATTGGTTTCCTTCCTTATTCCTCTTTTGTAATGGCTATGTCAATTAAGAACGTCATATTGATTCCTCACACATGAAATTCATAAGAAAACCTACTAAATGTTGATTCCTCACACAATTAAGAGATTTTCCATCATTAGGTTTAGGGTGTTTAAGCAATTGATACATTCATTCCATTCCTGGCAATTAACGTAACAAATATTCTTACCGTGATCTAGGGTTCAAGATATATTTTCCAATCATACCTCAAACAATCAAGAATAAATCATTCCAAAGCACAAAGGATAAGAATAAGAACATCAAAACATAAATTAATATCTCAAAATATCACCATGATACAAAAGAGTTCTTATGGAGTCGCCACCAATATTTTGACCAGAAACATTGGAAAAGGAAAAAAGAAAGAAAGGCGTTGATTTTATAAGATAAACAACTTGGCCGTTATAACCAGAGTTGGGTAAGGGAGTTAGTTACGTGTGGGGAAGGTGTTAGCACCCCACAACGCCCCTTTCGGGTTCCCTATGACAGATTAATTCGTTTAAAGAAAAGACTTTGAGAAATTACGCGATTACCCTATTTTATTGCATAATGTTGAAATGACTATCTACATAATTTTATATAAATAAAGCTAAATAAAGCAATAAAAGAGATATTAAAATGACTATCTACATGATTTTATTCTACATGACATAATAAATCTAAATAAAACAATAAAACGATAAATAAACAATAAAAGAGAAGGGAATTGAAAAGAACCTCCATAGCAAGCTTTATATTGGGAATCTCGAACCGTGAGGATGCGTTTTGGCAACCCCTCTCTCTACACTCGTCTCTCCTCACCAATACAAGATCGACTCCACTAAAAATTTAAAGAAGAATCAAATGCCGGAATATAATTCCTTAACCGATTGTTACCTATTTAAGGCACCTGGAAAGATCATTCGAGAAAGGGAGAGAAGTAGACAAGTGCTCTAAAGTGTTTCGCAGCTCTCTGGAGTGTCCGTGGTGTGAAAAAGTGGCAAATGAGCCTCCTATTTATAGTTTTTCGCAACTGGCGCACTTTGGGACGGCCGTCCGGGTTGGGACGGCCGTCCGGACCGGGATGGCCGTCCCAAATAGCAAAATTACACGGAGCGGGACCCCCAGGAAGGCCGGGACGGCCGTCCCACTTAAAATGGGTTTGGGACGGCCGTCCCACATACGGACGCGCGTCCCAACCGTAAAATAGCAGTTGGGACGGCCGTCCCACTTTGGGACCGTGGTCTCGGCCTGTTTTGTCCAGTTTTCGTGTTCGGGACCCCGGGAAGCTTTCCTTTCCTTTTTCTGGACATAGATTGATGCCGATGTGTGTCCGTTGAAGCTTTATCTTCATATAGGGAGTCTTCTTGGCCTCCAATAAGATGTCGGGCGAGCTTTGTCTTTGTGTAGGAAGTCTCTTTTGGCTTTTATTGTGCGAGTGAGTGAACTTCGTCTTTTGTTGTGGGAGGTCCTTCTCGTTTTGGGAAGCCGGATGAACTCCATCTTCGGGTGAAGTTCCTCTAGCTTTTATTTTGAGAGGCCGGCAAAATTAGGGGTCTACAGCTGCCCCCCCTTCGCCTGCCTAACTAATTCGTCGGTTTTTAATATGCCGACAAAATTAGTTGGTAGGGGAAGGAGTTAACCCTTTTGCCCGGTTATCCTTCGGATGTTGCTCCTTGTTGATCCTCCGGATGATAAATATTTTGATAGGTACCAACCCCTATCTCGGTGTTTTGACGAGTACGAACCCCCGTCATGGTAGACCCCTTCCGTAAGGCCCGATGAGTACACACCCCCATCCGGTGTTTTGACGAGTACGAAACCTCTCGTCTCGGTAGACCCCTTCCGTAAGGCCCGATGAGTACTTACCCTCATCCGGTATGAGTCCGCATTTTGCTGGACTCTAATGGTTTTTACACCCCCACCGGGTGCGAACCCGTATCTTGACAAGGCTCTATTGTGCGAGTCCGCATTTTGACGGACTCTAATGGTTTTTACACCCCCACCGGGTGCGAACCCGCATCTTGACAAGGCTCTATTGTGCGAGTCTCGCATCTTGACGGACTCTAATGGTTTTTACACCCCCACCGGGTGCGAACCTCGCATCTTGACAAGGCTCTATTGTGCGAGTCTGCATCTTGACGGACTCTAATGGTTTTTACACCCCCACTGGGTGCGAACCTGCATCTTGACAAGGCTCTAGTGTATTTTTTCACCCCACCGGATGTGAACCTGAATCTTGGTAAGGTTCTAGTGTATTTTTTCACCCCACCGGATGTGAACCTGAATCTTGGTAAGGTTCTAGTGTATTTTTTCACCCCACCGGGTGTGAACCTGAATCTTGCTAAGGTTCTAGTGTATTTTTTCACCCCACCGGATGTGAACCTGAATCTTGCTAAGGTTCTAGTGTTGGCGGCTCACTGTTTTTTATCATGCGCCTATGGGGAGTAATTTGATTTTGACTTTTCTTGTTTTAGTCATCCGGTTTTTACCGGGGAGTTTCTGTTAGTTGCCTCTTTTTAGGCGGGAATCCTCTGGGGATTTTGAATCCTCTTATTGATTGTGCCTCTTGATTAGGCGAAGATCTACTTGGGGATTTTGTTGTGCCTCTTGATTAGGCGGGAATCCACTGGGGATTTGTTGATTTTTTGATTGTGCCTCTTGATTAGGCGGGTGCTTCAATAGTGGTGAAGGCTTTTTACTTGTTGTTTTTCACCTCTGAATAGGCTGATGTTCTTCTTGAGGATATTTGTTCTTGATAATACCTCCGAGTAGGTAGATGTTTTTTGAAAGCTTTGTGCTTGTATTACCTCTTATAGGTTGATTTCCTGCTTCTTGGGGATATCGGCTCTTTGCTTGTTTCGAGTAAGCATAGGCATTCTTGGGAGTGAAGGTTTTGTACTTCGCTGGGGATATTCATATTGGGTGTTTAACTCCTTGTGGATTTGTAATTTGTAATTTGCCTTTGCGGTTAGGCTTACCGGGGAGAAAAATTTCTTTTTGGTGATCCACCTGGGGTTGATTCGCCTTCCCGCGGATGGAATTTTCTCATTTTCTTCTTTTATAGATTTTTCTTGATGTGCTCTTCTTGGGGATTTTCTTTTGGCTTTTTCTTGCAAGTGGCCTTTGTTAGAGGATGAAAGGCTTTTCTCTTCTTTCTTTTTGTTGCCCCCGCTGATGTGGGGGATTTTGACTCGCTTTTTCTTTGATGGACTCCTCGAGGCGGCGACTCTCTAATGAGTGTGCTTGATGACTCATGCGGTGATGTCTTCGAGTCGTGAGGTAATCTTTTTGTTTTGCCTCCGGAGTAGGCAAGGATCCGCTTGGGGATAATTGAGCTTTTCCATTGGTTTTTCCGTTTTTGATGTACTTTTATTGGTGACTTCCTTTTTCTTGGATGGAAGGAATGTTGATTGCGGCTTTAAATGATTTATGTTTGATGACTCAAGTGATGATGCTGAGTCATGAGATAATTTTTGTGTTGCCTCTGGAGTAGGCAAGGATCCGCTTGGGGATTATCGAGCCTTTCCGTTGGCTGTTTTTTTGTTTACCTTCGTTTATTGGTGTAGAAGGTTGATGGTTAGAGCTAGCTTTCTTGGAGCTCCTTATTTTGCTGAAGATAATTTTGATTCCGCCTTTTATTTTCGCGACTTAGTTTTCATCGCGAGCTATTTTGAAATCTGGCTTTTTAGTAAATCATGTGTGCGTTTTATTTTATACACATGGGCTTTTTGATTGCGAAGTGTAAAACGTAAATAACGAGTTTTATTTATTACTTCTTTTTGTTTGGGTACATTCAAGCTTCTCCCTTTTTTTTTTTTTTTTCGGAATACTAAAAAACTATAGAAAGACTCTTCCTAATCATCCGCCTCGGACTGGAGTGGGCGGATGGTACCGGTGAGGGAAGCGGCGAGTAGGCGACGCCGGAACCTCGCTTGGGTCTCGGACCAGAGCTTTCTATCCGGCGGTCCGTCCTGTCTTGCCTAACATTCGACTAATCGAACCGCCGGCGTATAGACCGGAACTCTCCTTCTATATAGGCATGCTCCTCGTCTAAGCTGTCGGTATAAGCCGGAGAAGTCCGGATCGCGTGATTGTTGCTGGGACTTCGAAGTGGTAGGGATATCTTGCGGCGTATTGAAATCGCGCATATCCCACGAAATCGAGATGATAGGGTTTAGGATGAAACTTGATCCTTCTCTCGCCGAGGATACTCATGTTCGTCGCGACTCCTCCGTTGATAGGCTCGGTCGAAGTTCGACTGGGATATCTTCTCCGTCTCGTGCATCCCCAGTATTCGAGCAAGAGGGGTAAGGAAGGGAGCCACCATGATCGCTCCCGCCGGTCCTCGAGTATCGCATTCCTTTACAGACTCTTCGAGAATGCGTATCTTGGGTTGCATCGGTGTCCCCGATGCATGCAATAAATTATAAAAAGATCGCCGCCGTGACCTTCCCCCGGCTCTCTTTCCCGCCGTGAATGGTCCAAGCAAGTAACTTGTGGCATATGCGAAGAGGGGGATTGAAGGCTGCACCCTTCGGATGAGATGGGAGATTGATAGTTCCAGCAATATCCTTCCACATACCGGTGGTGGTGAGAACAGTAGGTTTCTCCGCATATGCGGACCGATATTCCGGTGTTCTCGTATCGGCTCGCTGGTGAATCCCATGATGACATTGAAGTCATCCAAGGCGGTGGTCCGATAGGCTCCATCCATCCGAAGAGGAGACAGCCTTGTGTTGGTGGGACCCCGTGAGTGGCGGATGGCATTTCCATCATGTTGACAGAGGCGAGAAACTCCATCGTAGCGGTGCGATGGATTTGAGTGGGCGGCTCGCGAAGTAGGAAGTCCCATCCTATGTTGTGGATGAACCTCCTAACGTCTTGTTCCCGTACCGAATGTAGCTAGGATCCCGAAGTCTAGTCGCAAAGATTGGATACCGTGCAAATTGCCGGATATTTGCCGCTCTTTGTTGGTGTGCTTCGCCATCATCATACCGGTGGCGGAGCTCTTCTAGCAGCCAGTCCTAGTGCGTTTTCTTCTGGACGAGGCTTCTTCGTGCTCCATTGTAGGTAATACTTACTTAAGAATGCTAGAAATGTGTAGAAAGGGAGAAGAAGCAAGATAGAAAGCTTGGAATGAGGTGCCGAAGCTCAAATCCGCGCTCCACATATATAGGCCGCGCAGGGAGTTTGGGACGGCCGTCCGGGCTGGGACGGCCGTCCCAAATGGCAAAAATGGGCATGCTCGGGACCCCTCCCGGGACGCACGTCCCAAACGTAAAATGGCACTTGGGACGGCCGCTCGGACTTTGGGACGGCCGTCCCAAGCTTCTTAAGTGGGTTTTTGCTTTTTTTGAGTTAATTTTCGTGTTTTTTGATGAAATTGAAGATAGGATTCCCTTCATCTATGCTTTAATGCATGTAATGCTTCATGATATGCATCCTAGGATCTATTTCATTTAATATTTCGAGAGTTTTAACTGATGTGCTTTGACTTTGGGCGCATTCTTGGTGTTGTGCCTTAACATCGTCCTGTTTCTTGGATAACAAGCTTAGCTGTACTGATTTACCGTCTTGGAATTTCCTTTGCTATGGTCGAAGAGTAATCTTCCGTTCGTAGAGCAACTGTCATGTCAATGCCCTCCTTCCTTTCCTTAGGGATTTCAACCTTCCTATTGATCACTATGTTATCACATTCCCCTTTATTACTTGAATGCTTTAGTGAAATGGTCAAGAGAAGAGAAGGAAGAGGATTTATTGCAAAGGTTTGTGTTTTAGAGTGATATTTTTGTAATGAAGGTTTTTGTAAGAATGGTTGGCCAGGGTTGGTTGGTGTTTAGGCTAGTTTAGACAAAACGTTTTGCTCTTATAACGTGGCATCGTTGTTTACTGATTTATGGCGCTTTTTTGTGATTGACTAACTTCCCTAGGCCGCCCTTTCAGGTTTTCAGTCTAGGATGTTGTGCTTATGTCCTGATTTTTGTATAGGTTTCCTTTTTGTATTTATTTTTTAGGAATACCTAGCGGACTTTTAATAACCCTAACTTTTGCCCAGGCTACCCTTTATTATTGTTCGGGTTTCCTGCCGGGTTTACCCTAATTTTTGCGCAGCCCCCTTTGTGGGTTTCCTGCAGGGTATTTTGCCCTTTTATTTTCTGGTCTTGGTCTTTGACCTTGACGGGCTTTCCTTTTTTGTATGCGTATATATTTTTTTTTTTTTTTGCACAACATTTGTCGAAACTTGATTTTATCAAGATAAATTTAATTTGTGTTTCTAGTTAATCCATTTATTTTGACTTTGCTTTGCGGCGCTTTATTTATTTGGACGCATTTGGAACAAAACATTTATCTAAACTTTGTTTATTAGAATGGGGTATAGATATATTTAGCAAGAAAAGAAGCAGATAGTAAGAATAGCATTCTTTTGTAATTTCAGGGAAATGTGTGCCCTAAAGATGCTCGGGGGATGGGCAAACCCCGAGGAGTGATCTCTAATAGTCATTAGATTTACATCCCTTAGAATCGAAGACGGACACTTAATGACTAACGCTACCCTTTGCGCTAGTACCCCTCCTTTTCTAATACCATCTTCGAGGGGTAAAACTTCCCCGTTCTTCGTATGGTTTGATCTTTTGTAGGGTCATACCCTAATCCATACTTTAACGGATTATCTTTGAAATCTGGTGGCTCTCTTATTCCTTGAGCATTCTTTCCAAGCCCCCGTCCCGGGCGATATCCATATCTTTTCATCATCCGGGCCACCTTCATGCTACTAGGGAGTCTTTCGATATTGGCAATTTCGAGTGCTTGAAAAGATGTTTCAAGAGCCTCTTCACCGCATCCACATATGGTTGGATAGATGGTTTGCTTATTAGAAAGTCTTCTTCAGCTTGAACCGTGACCAGCTTTATCATTTGTCACAAACTTGACTTTCTCGGTGGAGCGTTGAAGGTATTGCCTTAGCGCTATGAATCCAAGGTCTACCAAGGAGACAATCGTATGCCGGTGTGATATCCATCACGTGGAAGTCTATGTTGAAAATAGTAGGTCCGATTTGGATTGGCGTACTAATCTCTCCTACTACTTCACGTCTTGATCCGTCAAAGGCTCGAACTATTGTATTACTCGGACGTATGTGGGTTTCTTGCATTATTATCTTGTCGAGTGTACTTTTGGGCATAACGTTTAAGGATGACCCATTATCCACAAGAACTTTGGAAATGAGATATTCCTTGCATTTAACGGAAATATGCAAGGGCTTGTTGTGATTGGACCCTTCTAAAGGGAGTTCTTCATTTGTGAAAGTAAGGTGATTATTAGCTGTGATATTACCGATAATTCCTTCAAACTTGTCTTGGGATATTGCATGTGGAACGAATGATTCATTCAAAACTTTTAATAGTGCGCTTCGATGCGGTTCCGAACTCATGATGAGTGATAACAAAGTTATCTTTGCTGGAGTACGATTGAGTTGATCAATAATAGAGTACTCACTTTGTCTTATGTACTGGAGTAGCTCATCTGTCTCCTCCTTGGATTCCTTTTCTTCTTCGACCTTATTTTTTGCCTTCTCTTTAGGAGTATTATCTTGAATTTCCTTGGGGGAATATATTCTTCCACTTCTTGTCATGCCCCCAATACCGGCTATGTTGGAGATGTCTTGATTGATTGGTGATTCTTCTGAGTATCTCCAAGGTATAGCTTTATTTGATTTATAAGGGAAAGGACGCGGTACAAATAAGCGTAAAGGCGTTCCCTTTTATTGATTGGAATGATTAACGGTGCTTGTTTGTTATCGTCTTCGGATTTATTGACCGTTGTAGAAATTTTGATGACGAAAGGCTTCTTTTCCATTTTTCTGGTTCGTGGAAAGCACATCAGTTAATCCTTTCTTTTTATTATCTTTATTTATTAAAATGAGGAGGGATATGTGAATGTATGCAATTTATGAATGCAATAGACAATTTAAGGGAAAAAAATCTTTTTATTAGAAAGTGTAAATCCTTCTATACAATGCTTTGAAGCAAATGCTAACAAAAGCGAAAAAGCTTGAAGAATCCTATAGGTAAATTAGGCTTTCTTCGTAATTCGTTTTTAGCTGTTATCACGTGATTTCTGAGCGTCTTGATTTGCTCAAATACCACCCGGCTCATATCTTCATTATATCGATGAGCCTCTTTTATCTTCTCTTCTTGATGAACGATTAAGGCATGTCGTCGATCGACTTCTCTATCATTTGGTCCTTTTCACTGAGTATTTGATCGTATTGAGCTAATCCATCTTTTTCTTTTTCACGTAACTCCTCTAGGTCTTTTCCGTATTTTTCAGCGGTTTCCCACCATTTTTGTGCTTCCGACCGAGTATTCGCTAGGTCATCCCGTATTAGCTTGATCGTTCTTGCCTCGTTCGCAAGCGTGTTCTCAAGGTGTGTTATTTCATCGCTCATGTCCCGAATAGACTATCTTGCTCAAGCCTTGGCATTTTCAATGCTTGTCTAGCTTCTTCTTGGTAGTCAAGCATAATCATTCTTGAGAAGCTCTATCTCATGGTCCTTCTTTTTGCATTGCCTTTTTAGACCATCTATTATAAGGGCCGATTCTTGCTCTTTTCCTTCGAAGGCTCTTAGCCGAGCTTCCATAACTTCAACCTTTTTATTTAAGGCATTGACTTGTAATTGCAGCTCTTCATTCACTAAAGTTGTAGTGGTTGTAACAGTATGGTTGGGGTATCCCTCTATTTTTCCGCCATTCTTCATACTCGCAGGATGTAGATACCCGAGCCTTTCCAAGTTCTTTGTCCCCCATGTATACCGGTCTTTCCCATGCTTTCCGGACAGCAGATACTTCTTCAAAGCTATGGGAATAGTGGCATAGACTCAGTTCTTCCGAGCTCTTCTTGAGTTGGCGCAGCCTCGAGTTCTCATAAGTTGTCTTATAGCTATTTTAGGAGAGTAGGTTATACAACCTCCGAGACCTAGAAGTGGTATGCTCGTGTAATCTCCGCATCGTACCGTAATATAACCGGTCTCGAACCAAGGGCAAACCCAAGATACATGTTTTATGCTCCAGTTTTCTAACTCGGCTTTCCATTCTAAAGCTTGACGATGTTGAAGAGGGATTTTCGAGAAACTTCTTAAAGGGTCGTGGAATACACCCATGTGGCTTGAGGCGTAAAAGTGAGTAACACCCCATACATATAGCAATGAAGTACAACATCTCGAGTGTTTTTCCTTGTCTCTGTCGGCAAAATTCTATAGAAAGCGTGGTATCGGCAAGGATTGCGGGTATAGGACTCTTTGAATATACATCCCGTGCAAAGAATGCGTCCATTGCAAAGCATGATCCACGATGTTCACATGGAATGGGAATAATACGATTCCGAACATTGCTAATGCTAGAGTCTTGTTGAATGTAGACCAGCTCCTTCTTTTCGCCTAAAGAGACTAAGTGGTCTTCTATTATAGCCATTTTCCAACCTCTCGATATTCCCTTTTCCTTCTAGGGTGGATTGATGAGGAGGCAAGTCGTATAATAGTAGCAACCTTATTTGCGACCGTATATTCTCCCGAACGTACATAAACCCCAACCGACCGAGGCCATCTAACCATGAGTTCGTATTCTTCTAAGGTTGGTACCAAATCAAACCGCGAGAATTCGAGCGATGTAAATCGGGACTCCGAAGTGGACCAATGCTCTAACAAATATTGGATCAATGCCGATTTTCAGGAGGTCAAGAATTCTTCCGTAAGACTTCTCAAAGTTAACATAGACCTCCCACGGCATATATGTACACAAATGCCTTAACTTCTCTACACGGCATAGAAGGATTCCCACTTTCTTTAACTCGTCTATTACTCGGATCCCTCCATTGTCCGACGTAAATGAAAATGCATGATATGAGGATGAGCTTTTGTAAATGCGTGTATGCAAGTGTTTGTTTTTCTAAGTATTATCATGTTTTGTTCCTAATATGATTCATGGTAGTACTTGGTTTTTTTTTTTGAAAAGAAAACTTATCTATATGAATGTTTATGGATTTTGATGAAGAGAGTCCTATTTTCTTCCCTTATTATTTTTTATGAAGAAAAGGTGATATGAATTATGAGACTCTTGCTAATAATTTTTTATTTTATAACAAAGGTATTTTTATGATTTTTAGGATTTTTTCATTTTTTGTCTGTTGTATGATTACCCTATGCTAATGCATCAATACAAATGCAGCAAACGTATGCACACACAATTCATACATCCACGAGCAGTAGCCATGCTTATTTAATCACGAGGTAGGGTTTTCCTGCGTAAACGTGCTTGGTTTAGGTGGTTCTAACTCGTTCTCACCAGGCCAAAGGTCCCCAAGGTGCCCCCATTATAGGGACCTCTCAATCTCTCAATCCTCGGGTCATGCACGAACTCCGTGGCGACACCCTTAGACCAAAAGAAGAGAGTTATCACCTTGAGTTGGTGGTTTTCCGACAACGGTAGTAGCCCCGTGTGCCAACTAACCGATCGTATCTGCCACCCACTCCCTATACATATTCACTCTTGCCCCCGGCATAGAGGGACTCGTTGTGTGCAAGGGTTTTTGTGTGCAATTTATATTTCAAACAATTGCGTAAATAATCATACAAACAGCTTATATAAAGCCATACAATAAAAACATACGTAAGGGTAAAGGCGTAATTTCAAATCTTTACTTAGTTTGAATTTATCTGTCACTAAATGGGATCAACTCTCTAGATTCCCCAGTGGAGTCGCCAACTCTCGAAACGTTTGTGCGAGCGGTCGCGAAAAGATGGTTTAGACTCGCGTATTTGCTTTAAAATATATAGATTTTCGAAAAAGGGTTCTTATGGAGTCGCCACCAATATTTTGACCAGAAACATTGGAAAAGGAAAAAAGAAAGAAAGGCGTTGATTTTATAAGATAAACAACTTGGCCGTTATAACCAGAGTTGGGTAAGGGAGTTAGTTACGTGTGGGGAAGGTGTTAGCACCCCACAACGCCCCTTTCGGGTTCCCTATGACAGATTAATTCGTTTAAAGAAAAGACTTTGAGAAATTACGCGATTACCCTATTTTATTGCATAATGTTGAAATGACTATCTACATAATTTTATATAAATAAAGCTAAATAAAGCAATAAAAGAGATATTAAAATGACTATCTACATGATTTTATTCTACATGACATAATAAATCTAAATAAAACAATAAAACGATAAATAAACAATAAAAGAGAAGGGAATTGAAAAGAACCTCCGTAGCAAGCTTTATATTGGGAATCTCGAACCGTGAGGATGCGTTTTGGCAACCCCTCTCTCTACACTCGTCTCTCCTCACCAATACAAGATCGACTCCACTAAAAATTTAAAGAAGAATCAAATGCCTGAATATAATTCCTTAACCGATTGTTACCTATTTAAGGCAATCTGAAAGATCATTCGAGAAAGGGAGAGAAGTAGACAAGTGCTCTAAAGTGTTTCGTAGCTCTCTCGGAGTGTCTCGTGGTGTGAAAAAGTGGCAAATGAGCCTCCTATTTATAGTTTTTCGCAGCTCGGCGCACTTTGGGATGGCCGTCTGGGTTGGGACGGCCGTCCGGACTCGGGATGGCCGTCCCAAATAGCAAAATTACACGAGCGGGACCCCGAGAAGGCCGGGACGGCCGTCCCATTTAAAATGGGTTTGGGACGGCCGTCCCACATACGGACGCGCGTCCCAACCGTAAAATAGCAGTTGGGACGGCCGTCCCACTTTTGGGACCGTGGTCTCGGCCTGTTTTGTCCGAGCTTTCGTGTTCTGGGACCCCGGAAGCTTTCCTTTCCCTTTTCGGACATAGATTGATGCCGATGTGTGTCCGTTGAAGCTTTATCTTCATATAGGGAGTCTTCTTGGCCTCCAATAAGATGTCGGGCGAGCTTTGTCTTTGTGTAGGAAGTCTCTTTTGGCTTTTATTGTGCGAGTGAGTGAACTCCGTCTTTTGTTGTGGGAGGTCCTTCTCGTTTTGGGAAGCCGGATGAACTCCATCTTCGGGTGAAGTTCCTCTAGCTTTTATTTTGAGAGGCCGGGCAAAATTAGGGGTCTACACTCATGTTTGCAATTACAATGCTCTAATTGATGAAGAAGTGAAGATTAGACGAAACCCTAACAGTAGTTGTGCCTCCTCTTCTCCAAGACTGTTTTACTTTCTCAAAACACATCTTCTCTTTTTATTGGAAAAATTTGGGCTTTTGGGCTTCGCGTCTTTCGCTCAAGCGAGAACTTTCGCTCAAGCGAAAGTAGCCTATTTTCGCTCAAGCGACAAAACGCTCGCTTGAGCGAATGAACTCCAGAGAAGAATTGTTAGAAATATAGGCTGAGATCAAGAGGAGGGTGAATTGATCTTTGAAATATTTTTGCAATTTACATATTATCTATTTCAAAGATTAAGAAATCTGACCAGTTCTTGAATCACACACAACAAGCAATCAAAATAAATGTAGTCACAGAATTAAAGGAGAGAAAGGTTTAGAAAGATACAACCAAGATTTATACTAGTTCACCCAATCCCAGGGCTACGTCCAGTTTCTAGCCAAATTCCAGCTGGGTTCCACTAGATTGAACGTTTTACAGATTACAACTTTAATCTCACACTCAATCTACCACAAGAACCAAAATTCCAGTTCCTGCACCTAAACCTTCACCAAGAACCAAATTCCAGTTCTTGACCAACCCTGCAGCCAAATTCCAGCTACAAAAACCAGTGCCCACAATTCCAGGCACCCACAATACAATAAAGAAAGTAAAGAAACAAATAGAAGAAACTTAAAACGCTCAAACCAGATTTATGCAGTTCTGCAGTATGTGTTTCTTCTCCAAAAGAATGCAATTTTGCCTCAAGAAAGAACTTCAATGAACTTCACAAAACTAGCGTGATTCTCTCTTTAAAGTAACACTTATGATTGCTTGATTGATTGCTAAAAGATGTATTTTACAAAGTTCAAGCAACTCTGTTTATATAGAAGATTTTCAAAACTGCTGGTTTATTTAATCTGTTAAAATAATCTTTTAATCTGTTAAAAGTCTTATTTTAATCTGTTAAAACTTCTTTTAATTTGTTAAAAAGTTCTTGATTATTTTCCGCATTTGTTTTAACCGATACGACATCGTTTATATCAATTAAAACTCTTTGTAAAAAATCTTCCAAACTGTTTTAATCGATTGTTTCGATCTTTCAATCGATTAAAATACTCGCAAAACATTCTTATAAACTTTTCTAAGTGATTTTAATCGATAACAATCTGTTTTAATCGATTAAAACACTTTGAAAAAAGTTCACTTAGTTATTTTAATCGATTGAAACGCATTTTAATCTATTATAATTCCGCCAAAAGATTTCATAAAACTTTTTAAGTTATTTTAATCGATAGTAAGCATGTTTTAATTGATTAAAACATTCTGGATTGTATCGATTAAAATACTGACAGAACAACTTTCAAAACATTCTAAGTTGTTTCAATCGATTATTTCGAGTTTGTATCGATTAAAATTCTGCCAGAACACTTTTCAAAATATTCTAAGTCATTTTAATCGATTATATCAATTTTATATCAGTTAAAATACTGGCAGAAGGTTTTCAAAAATCCTTCTAATGAAAATAATCGATTATTTCGAAAACATATCAGTTAAAAACCTGTTACAAAAGAGTTAAGAACATTTTAGTTGATAAAGCTTATATGCTATTAGTTAAAATAGCTAATTAAAAACCTTTTAACAAAATACTTTGTTTTTAACCGTTTAAACATTTTTTAGAGGCATTTGCAAAATCTTTTAAATGAAGAAATCTCATGCAGCAGAGAGATAAAAATGATTATACCTAAGCAGAGATGCAGACTCACTAATCCCTCTACTCTTTTATCTAAGTGGCATTTGACTGCCACAAAGTAGCCTTTGACTTCATTTTTTACTTCATCAAATCAACAAGATCTTTGCCAAAGTAATTCAATAAGATCTTCATCACTTTCAGTCTCCCCCTATTTGATGAAGACAAACACCTCTTTGAATAATAACTCTACAGAAGAAGTCACTTGAATATATAGATTAGTGAGTAATCAAAATACTAATCATTTACCCATTTCTCCCCCTAAATTGCTACTCCCCCTAAATAAGGAAAATCAATTATAAAAGCAAAGCAATTATTTCTCCCCCTTTTGAATTCATCTAAAATAGGGAACAGAGGAACACAACAAAAACTATGCATGGTATGTATCAAATTTTAGATTTTGAAAACAGTACAAAAAAATATTTGGACAAGATACCTTACTCATGTAAAGACTAATTAAAGTTGATTCAAACTTATCTTCATTAACACGTTTGTAATGAATACAATTAACACGTGTAAAGATAAGGGAATCATGCTTTAGTAGATGTTACAAGAACAACCATTAACTAAAGCCTTTAATTTTTCTTTCTAGAGTAATAATCGATTAAAAATAGGACAAAATCGATTAAAAAGTTCTTGTTAATGGTTTTAATCGATTAAAATAATGTTTTAATCGATTAAAACAGTGATGAAATTCGAAAGTTTGAAACATAAGTTGATTTAATCGATTAATGAAAGTGATGAAGATCTTAGTGAAATACTTTGGCAAAGATCTCATTGATTTGATGAAGTCAAAGATGGAGTTTAAAGTCAACATTACAACGGTCAACAAGTCACTCAGATAATAGAGTTAGAAGATTTAGTGTGTCTACAGAAGGCTTAGGTAAAACCACTTTATCTTTTCTACTGCATGAAGTTTCTTCTCTTAAATGATTTTGCAAAATGCCTCAAAAATTGTTTTAAACAAATTAAAAACAAAGCATTGTGACAAAAGCTTTCTTAATAATGTTTTTAACTGATATAGTTTTGAAAGAACCGATTAAAATCTCTTAGAATGTTCAAAGAAGTAATTTTACAGTATTTTAATCGATACAAATTACTTTTAATCGATTAAAACCCTTTAGAAACCATTATGACCGATCAGATCTAAAATATGGGCGATCAGAACTTATTTCAATCGATTAAAACACGTTTCAATCGATTAAAATCACTTAAAGGGTCAGAATGATCGATCAGAATGCAGTTATGACCGATCAGAGTTGGTTATGATCGATCAGAATTGAATTATGACTGATCAGATCTGTTTCAATCGATTAAAATGCATTTCAATCGATTAAAACAACTTGGAAAAATTTTGTGCAGAGTTTTAATCGATTAAAACTTCTTTTTATCAGTTAAAATAACTTGAAAAGTTTTATAAGAAAGTTTTGCAGTATATCAATCGATTAAAACACGAAACAATCAATTGAATCAAACTTAGAAAAGTTTTGTAAAGTGTTTTAATTGATATAACCGGTGCAGTATCAACTAAAACAATTCTGTTAAAGAAACAAGAACGCATTAATGGATTGAAAGGACTTTTAATAGATTGAAACGACTATTTCAACAGATTAAAACAAACTTTCAACAGATTAATTAATGCAGCAGTTTTTGAAATTACTCTTTAAAAACAGTTTTGCTTGAACTTTTTAAACAGACTTTGAATATCAGTTTTTACACATCCTTAAGCAATCATTCAAGCAAACCTTAGAACTTTTTCAAGAAAGATTCGCAACAATTTTTGAAGTTATTTTGAAAATCTTTCTTGAGGCAACTTGCATTCTTTTGAAGAAGAAACTCTCTGCAAATTTGGATAAACTGGTTTGAGCTTTCTAGTTTCTTCTTTGTAAATTCTTTTACATTCTTTTGTATTGTGTTGTGCCTGGAATTTGGGCACAAGTTTCTCTCATGTTGGAAGTTGGTTGTGGAGGTTATCAAGAACTGGAATTTGGTTCTTGGTGAAAGGTTTGGTGCCTGGAATTTGGGCACTTGGTTTCTCTACAACTGGAATTTGGTTGTAGAGGTTATCAAGAACTGGAATTTGGTTCTTGGTGGAGAGGTTGAGTACGAGAACTGGAATTTGGTTCTTGTACTCGTGTGGTGCCTGGAATTTGGGTATTGGTTTCTCTGCTAGCTGGAATTTGGTTGCGAGAGGTTATCAAGAGCTGGAATTTGGTTCTTGGTGGAGAGGTTAAGTGCAGGAACTGGAATTTGGTTCTTGTGTTAGATTAGGTGTAAGATTGTTGAATCTGTAAAACATTTAATCTAGTGGAACCCAGCTGGAATTTGGCTGGAGACTGGACGTAGCCCTGGTATTGGGTGAACCAGTATAAAATACCGGTGAAATCTTTCTTAACCTTTCTCTCTTTAAATTCAGTTGTTGCGCTTATTTTGATTGATTGCTTTGTGATTCAAGAATAGATTAGTAAACTAAATTTTCGAATTAGATAATCTGTGATTTGCGAAAAACTATCAAAGATCAATTCACCCCCCCTCTTGATCTAAAACTACTTTTCTAACAATTAAATCGACATTTAATCGATTAAAACAGTAAGAAAAATGTTGTATAAGTGCTTTTAATCGATTTAAAGCTTGTTTTTATCGATTAAACAACCAGTTTTGAAAACTAAGTAATGTTTGATGCATCTATCATGCCTAATTCAGTTCGAATTTTGTAAAAACGATCATTTAGGAAAATGTTTTACGATAATATTAACTAGATTGATTAAGTTTTAACCAATAGGTCCATCAAAATCAGAACAGTATCTTATTTAGTTGATTTAACTGATGTAAACTAGTTTTAGTTGATACAAACACATGACATACAAGTTTTAATCGATTAATACACAAATTAATCGATTATTTTGATGCAAATTTCCTATGTAAGTGTTATTTTTAATTGATTTAATCGATTGAATCTATTTTGTATCAGCTAAAATGATCAGAGAATTATGTTTGATTCTATCTAGGCTCTCTTAATTCAACTTTAAAACCTACATCATATTTAGCAAAGTTAAAAAGATTGTTCCTGGTTTACAACAGTTAATATTACAGACCAAAAATAGAAATTAGCAGTAAAAGAAATATGACATAAGAAAAAGATAAGAAGGGACCCTTTTTGTCCAAAAACTCAATCATCCCAATTCCCTTGGTTGAGCTGCATATCTTCTAGTTTGGTGTAAATATCAGCAATCTGGTTTCCAAGGTTTGTGAACTGATTATTGGTCTGTTGGAAATGTTGATATGTCATTTGCATATGCTTTCTTTGGTTTTCCTGCATTGTGGCCATTTGAGAAAGCATGGACCTTTCAAATTGAGACAGAGGAGTCCCACGGTTAGGTTGTTCCAAGTAGGGAATTATCTCCATGTTCTCATATGATGCCTCCCCACCAGTGGATTCAGGAACCTCTGCAGCAGCTGGAGAGGAAGGAATTTGACCTTGCTCATCTTCTTCTTCATCTTCTTCCTCATCTTCAGACATCCCAGCATCAACTTTAGAAATCCATTCATCATCAATTTTGATATATCCCATTTTTCGCAAAGTGGAGTCATCAATTTCATTTGAAGCTTTAGGAGTTTCTGTTGAACATTCAAGGACTTGATGCTGCACTTGATAGACATGAAGATTGTTGATTTTGATGATGATTCAAGAACACAAAGACTTAGAGTGTTGAAGACTTGTTTTGTATTGTAATAACTCTGTTTCAATTAGATTGAGTCTGTAATATTAGAGTTTAAGATAGCCAGTACATAGTCTGCACCTTAGAAGCTTCAAAAAGCTCAAATTTATCATCCAGGCTCGGCTTTAATCGATTAAATAGGGAAATAATCGATTAAAACAGTGAGAAAAATCATTTTCTATAAAAACTCACTGGTTTAATCGATTAAACCAACTTTTAATCGATTATCAGGCGGTTTAATCGATTAAACCACCTTTTAATCGATTAAAACAGAGAGGTTTGGGTTCTATTGATATTTGGCTCTGTTTTAATCGATTAATACTTCTTTTAATCGATTATTTCAGTCAGATTTTGAGTTTTAACTTCAAATCAAACCTATTTTTGAAAACCCTTTTCCCAAGAACCCTAATTCCGAAAATCCCAATTTCCAAACCCTAATTTCTCTACTTAAACTCTTCTATGGCACTCAAAAAAGAAGAACAACCTTTTCCATACAAAATTTTAGTGCTGTGAGTGCCAGAGAACTGTTTGTTGTAAGGAAATGGGGCTTTTGGAACCTGGTGTGGGCTAGAAGCAATAAGAATCACTAAGTGGAGTTCTTAGTGGATTGTGTGTTGTGCCGTCTCTAGGGAAAGTTGTTCATCATCTCTTGTGGATTTCAAGAGAGGTGTTTTCTTATCTTTATCTTTTCATTGTAATTTGTTTGTAACAACTTTGATCATAGTGACAGCGTTAATCCTCTGTTTGAGTCATTAGCAACTAGACGTAGGGTCTTTTGATCCGAACCAGTATAAATCTCCTGTGTAAGACTCTATCCCTTTCTCTACTTACATTTACACAGTTTTTAATCGGTAAAATTTGGGGAAAATTTTGAAAACCTAATTTTTATTAAGAAACCAATTCACCCCCCATCTTAGTTTTTGTCCGACCACGCGAACATTCCGCTGTGCGATTCTAACAAGTGGTATCAAAGCTTGCTTTGATAGTCATTCAAATTTTCGAAAATGGTCGGACAAAATTGTTGAATATTCAAGGACTTGATGTTACACTTGATGGACATGAAGATTGTTGATTTTAATGATGATTCAAGAACTCAAGAACTTAGAGAGTTGAAGACTTGTTTTGTAGTGTAATAACTCTGTTTTAATTAGATTGAGTCTGTAATTTTAGTGTTTGAGATAGTCGGTACATAGT